>VWYK01044409.1:0-11472 GCA_013399775.1 Semnornis frantzii | reverse complement strand
AATCCCTGAGGAGTATTCCTTTTTTTGTTCACCTCATTCAGCTACTAACCTCAGCCATTTATTTTTAACTTTCTTCTGGCCTTTTTAATATGCATTCATTCTAAAACCGTCTCTCAAATCAGAGCATGTTAACTTTAGCAGCTTCATGTGGAGAATGATTCTCTAGGGCTGACTGAGGGATTAAGTGGCAGTAGCTTGCTTGTGCAGCAACCTACATTTGCACATTCTCCAGTTGTTTCCCATTAAAACTTAAATCTTTGTTCTGTTGTGGCACCTTTTAAAAAGCAGACCTCCTCCTTACATCTAAATGTTATGAAAACCAGGCATACTGTAACCCAGAACCCCAAGGAATGCTTGATTGAAATAACAGATCAGAAAACTGTCTCTTGCTAACATTCCTATGATTATAGTTTTACTCAAGTGACAGAAACATGGTGTCAGCTAGCTTTCTGCATACAGCCTAATTTTGGTGCAAAACCCAGCATTGCTTCACTGACTCGGTGTTTGTGGGAATAGGTGATTTCTTAAAGTGTGACAGTATTCATAGCTTTTCCTCTTTAGAATTGATTTCGCCTATTGCTGATTAGGTGGTTGGTCTGGTTCCTGCTGCAGGGCACAATGCATTCCCTGTTAGTAGTTAGTGAGACAAAGCAAACAGAAACAGAAGTGACTTGCTGTTAGATCTTCACAAGTAAACAAAAAGACAGCTTTGGTTTAGGCCCCTTTGCTTTTCCATGTTGTCTCTCTCAGTTAATGTTTTCTTTGTATTTGCATTTCTTTCCTTGATAACTTGTACATGGTTTGACATCCTGCATGTAGTCTGGGGTCTCGAAGATAAGAGAATACACATCCACTCTTTCCGTTTTGAGGTTACGAAGTGAAAGGTTAGAACAGCAAATATAGAAGTTGATTTTAAACTGGCATATTGCACCAAGGAGTGAGCATGATACAGGAGGAAACAGCAGATAAGTCACTTTCATTTTCACTTGACCAAGTGACCTGAATAACCCTGCATGCTGATGAGGGTCAGTGTCCCATTTTTCTGACCTGTGTCAGAGATACCTGAATGTGAAAAGTGATCACAAAAATTCTCCTGATGTTGTTAGTCACAAACTTCTAATTTCCAATGGAGTATAGCAAATACATGTTAGCCCTTGTGTCACAGGAGGCTGGTTGCAGCCATAGCACATGTAAAGTTAGACATTCTGTAAGTTATAGTATGGTTAACTCTTATCCCAGCATGATGTAGCACATTAAGTGCTTTAAACTTAAAACTTCCTGAAATCATTCCATGTTGTGATGTGGAAGATCTTCCTCTTTTTCTGTTGGTACTCTCATTTGTTCTTTCTTTCCCACCCTTTACATTTCTTTTTTGCTTTGCAGGCAAAGGCAGCTCAAGCATCTCATCCGACGTGAGTTCGAGTACAGATCACACACCCACCAAAGCCCAGAAGAATGCCGCTACCAGTGAAGGTAGGCAGCTGGTACTCATTTCCCAGGTCAGGCCCCCCAAAATAACCCTAGTAGTGTTCAGGGATGGAATCCCTCCTGCTCATTCCTTCTGTATGCAGTACCATCGAATTACTAGAAAGTGAAAAACAGTTCCCCTTCCTGTTACGATTTCCATTCCTACCTGATGTAGTTTCTGATTTGAGCTTGTGAAAAAGTATTTAAGATACTTCTGCAAAACAAAAAGATAGAGCTGCAAAACAAAAAGATAAAGGGTTTCAGTAATTTTGCATATTACTTTGTAAGCAAAGGTTTGATGTGATCTAATTTTGAACTTATTTTCAAAGAAAATAATTAATGGAAACATTTTGGCATACGTTATAGGTTAAATCTCAACCGCTTCTTTTCACACTGTGAACACCATGAAAATGTTGAGTTGTTCATGCCAGTCTTTCAAAAGTATAACTATAGACATGAAGTCCCAAGTGCCTGGCAGCAGGTGCACACTATGAAAAGGGTAGCCCTCCACTACAGTGTCAGAAAAGGAGTGGTGTGGAGCTGGCAGAGTGGCATGGGCAGAGGGAGCCATCCGGACTGCATAGGCAGCGTGGAGAGGAGTGGCATCAGGAGCTGTGGCATGGACAGTGTGCAACTGGCAGACAGCATGGGCAGTACATAGCGGGTGGCTGCGTGGGCATACTGAGTGAAGCCCTCGAATGTGCTGCCAGCACTTTGTCTCCTGGAAGCTGCTGCTCACCCATTATCCCCTGCGGGGCAGGGGCCGTGCCTCCAAAGCTGTACAGTGTGTGGTGGTTGCACATTGGCCTTTCAGTGACACTGTTGCAGTGCTTTTAAGCTACACTGTCACACACACACTTTGAGACGATAAAACAATTGGGATCTCACAGACAGTTGACACAGTGACCCATCGATGAGATGGCTACAAGAAATGGGACAACCTGCTTGAAATGGCTTACATGCTGTTCCAGACCTCAATAAAGGCAACATCAGTTAAATCTCTTGATGGGAATGAGAGATACAGTTATGGCCCTAATATGGTGCCCTCCCTCACGTTGTATATTATGACCATCTGTGTAGTTGTAGCAGGAGATTTTATGTTTCAAAGAAACAAAATGCTCATTAATGTGCCTGGGTGAACTCTGCATCCTCTTCCAGTGAAAAACAGTGTATGTTACTATCCTTAGGTAAACCAACTTCACTTAGTGATACACTGGAGAGGTAACTACTGCTCTGCTTCTGTTGTGTAAAGGAATGCAGGTAGTAGCTGGCAGATCACACAACTTTCTAAATCCAAGCTTGAAATATTAGCAATGCACTTGAGAGGGAAGCAAGTGTGGTTGTGCTGGAGCAGAAACCGAAGTCCAGTTGCTTTCATTGTGGCTTTCACTTTCTGTACAGTGAAGGGCAGGTGGCCAAAAATAGATGTCTAGTCCTCTTGGTGAATCACAGACTATGCTGTAGGGACTGTTTGGACACAGCTTGGCTCAGAGGGAAGCATGATAGAATGTGGGTGAGCACTGTCTCCTATTCTAAAGATGCAATTCTCTTTAGCTTTGAATATATGCTGCCTTTTACAACTTTTCAATCTCAGACACTGTCTGCAATTCTGTACTCCATCAATCAATTACAGTTAAACTTGAGAATGCTTTGGGTTTTGCTGCTTCCCATTACTCTTCTGGCAGACAGAAGACTAAATGGATTTTTGTGGACCATTTAAATGCAATTTGCTAGACACAGTCTCAGCTGGAGTATTATTGACTGAAACTTGGTTTGGCCGATTAGAGTGAATGTTTTTGTGTGATTTACTTTGATCAGAGAGCTTCCTTCTAACACTTCCCTGCAGAACAAGGAATGTTATTTCCAACTTGTATCCTTCTTATTGACTTGACTGTTTCTCAAATTAAAAAATCAATACTGTTTGCACTTCATCTATGACTGTTAAGCAGCCTTCCACAGGCAGCTTTAAAGTATGAATGAGTTCCATGTATGAATTCTAATTTATTTTGCAGTTTCTGTAAAGTCCAATTGAAGGTTTAGGCCAGGAGCAAAACACTGTTTTTGCAGGGGGGGCTCAGTGCTGAAATATCTCTGAATATATTCTGTTGAATGTTTGTATTTTGAATTTTGCAGCAGCACAATGAAACCAGTTACTGTATTCTGCAGAAGTTAAAAATGTGTCTGCTTTTAGTGATGTTGACTTTTAGGGACCTTTAAAAAGTATTTAAATGCTTTTGTTTGTGTTTTCCTTCTGCAGTACTCTGAGGATTTTAGAACCTGGCTTCCTCATATATCGTTCTTATACCTTGAATATGTGTAAAATGCTCATGTTTAGGAAAGAGACTAATTGAGAGCACAGCTTTTCAGCCATTAGTGCTGACATGTATGTTATTGTGGAGAACAAATGCATTTGTTATGGTAGAACCTGTTTTTATGCATATCAGCAGAAGAGGTATTTATTTTGAAGTTTAGATGTGTACCAGGAAAGTCCTCCATTCTCATAGTTGTATTCTCCTTTCTGTTTTACTTGGGCCTTCTAATGGTTCTGGTGGGCTTGGAAGTGTTAGGTTAATGGATGGACTTAGTCATCTTAAGAGTCTTTTCCAACCAAAATAGTTCTATGATTCTGGGAGAAGCAGGCCCTGTAGCCTGGCTGGAATAATTATCTTCATTAGGAATCATGTAGTTGACACTGAATATGAAAATGTAGTGTTTTACAAATGAGTGATACCTTAAATACTTACACAGAAGTGTTACTTTGTACCATGGGTAGAATGCCTGGCTAAAGTTGATGAGTTGTGGTCCTTGACATCCTTCTATGCTGGATCTCTGCTCCTGAAGCTTCTTGAAGTGAATATATGTTAGTGAGTGCTGGTCTACACTATGGAATTTCTGCTATTATCTCCCTCTGGCAAGGGATAAATTCCAGAGAAAAGGATGACTGTGAATTAGGAACTAGTCTTCTTTCAGTACAGGCTTTCCTTCTGCTGATGTAAGCAAACAAACCAAATCAACAAACAAACTAACCCAGAAAAAGCAGAGCAGTTTAAAGAAATGCAACCAGACCACAGAAAGCCAAAGAAAAAGCAGACACAACAAAACAATGACAAAAAGACAGAGAAACATCATCTTCTCCAGTCCACCAGAAAGAAATCCAGTACCCTCAAAATACCTGAAGCTAAGAGTTACAGCTAGTGGCAACTTTTATGATTTTAGAAGCTAGTAGGACTTCTATTCTGAACACAGAAGTAGAGGTATTCACTTAACTGTAATTATAGAAATACCAGCTACTTATGTACCTGAAACCAGATTTGGGTTGCATGTCTTTCCTTTTACCCTACAAGTGAGGCAACAAAGTACATGTTATAGGATATTTTCAGGGAAGACCTGCATTATTCTGTTAACATCTCTTGGTTTCATAATCACATTCTTTTGAAAGGCTGGATGTCTTCTAGATCTCCAACTAATTTTTAATTTATTCAATGGATTTAAGAGGAGAAGTCCTTGTGATGTTCATAATGATGGGCACCACAAAAAATTTTGGAAACATGGAGTAAGTCCTTTTCTGCTGAATGAGTTTGGTGTTTCAGAGGGAGGTCAAAAATCTCAGGGAACTAGTTTGTTAATAGGCAACTCTCTGTGTATTAAGGCTTGAATCATAAGGTAGAGAGTTATGTTTGATATTGTACTGGTTTGAGGCTAATTGGAATATTTTAATGGAGAAAATTGTATTATAGGCTGTGAAAAGGAAACAGTGGTGATGTCTGCTTCACTCATAGGCTTGCTGAGATGTTGAAGAACTCAAAACATAGATAACACAGCCACTTGGGCTGTCTAGCTTCTGGCCTCCTTTCTGCCTAGTAACCTCACTAACCCTTTCCTTCTAACCCCCCTGGCCAATCCTCCAAACTCACCTTGCGCGTGAGCCAAACCCTGGGGTAAGGTATAGGGGTGGGGAGAAGGTGGAAGGGTGGTTGGGAGCCCCTCCTGGGGTCTCTGATTTCTGGGAGGAGTGTTGTGTTTCTGTATTACCTTTAACTTGTATATTTCTATAATTATTAATGACTGTTGTGTATATATCTGCTTGTATATTGTGCTAAGCTGTAAATAGAGCTTCATTGTTTAACTTCCAGCCAGCTGAGCCTAGTCTGGGTGAATTTATAAAGGGTGGGTAGCTCCCAAACCATCACAGATATACTGGAGTTCCTTTGAAGGTTTCGAGTGGTTTGTGTATCTTTTCAGGACATTGAGCTAATTAAGTGTTGTGACAAAAGACTGTTGCTGAAAAGAGATGCTGTTTTCCAAACAATTTTTCTTGATAATCCTTTTGGGAAAAAGAGCACTTTTGTTTCTTTCTACATCTGATACCTGTTAAGAAATCTTGTACCCCTTCAGTTCTTTGGTACTTTTCTATTCATTTGCTGTTTAGCATTAGAAACTTACCAACTCAGTATCAGAATTGAAACCTGTGTATGTTCTTTCAGGATGCATGCAAGCATATGTGTAAGTCCTAATTCTTAGGGTAGCAGTCAGATTTTTCACTGTCCTCGTGTCATTACAGTGCCTCTTAACGGGAATTTGGGCTCCTGGTTTCATCGAAGTACTGTCTAATCAGATTTTCCACATGCCCAACCATGTCTGAACTTGGTATGAATGTCTGAATTTGCCCCTGCTTAGTTGGAAATGGCCTGAAATTCAGTTAGCTCTGAGTGAACTAGGGGTGTTTTGAGGTGGTGGTGAAACTGGAGGCCAGGTGTGTTGTCTGGAGTAAGTTTTACTTTTGTAGCGGTGGAGTTTTCTAGAAAAGTGAAATGTTGCATTACTGGATGTGCCAAAACAGAACCTCTTGTAGCCAAAATACTGGTGAAAAATGAAAATGGGGTGGGAGATGTGACAGTTAGTAAATCCAAAACTGTAAATGCTTTGGCAGAATAAACAGAGGTCCCTTTAAAAATTCCTTTTAACGAATATATCTTAATACATATTCTAATGTAATCACCTTGAACAGTATGTGAATGTACATAGTGGTTGTTCTTAAGCTTTTAGTTTGTTTGTTTTGTTTAGCCACATCTTGTTGCACTTTTGCAGCATTCTTGCAAAGCTATTCTGCTAATTGCAACAATACCATTGCAATCAGCATTTAAATCAGAGTTCCAATGCAAGGCAAAAGTAGTTGTGACACTGGCAAAGTTAAAGCTGTAAATTGAAGCCTTATGTTATTCTGGCTAATTTGTACTGAAATACTATAGCCAAATGTTTAAAACTTGCCCAAACAATGCTAGGAACAAATTGGAAAGGTATGTAAAATTGCAGTCTTATTTGCTCTGCTGCCAGAAATGTGAGACCTACCAGAGAAAATGGACTTACAGCAGTTAAAGAGAAATGATCCAAACTTTAAAAACCTGCCATTAGCTTTTCCAGAATGAGGTCTGGTGCTTGGTGGGCATGGTGGGCACGTTTGCCATTTATTCAGTTACCTGCAAATTGGATTTTGAGGAATGTGTGATCCCAAATGTAACTCTTTCTGTAAAATATTGTTATGACAGGGAGTTTCTGACACTAAACTGTTGTTTGTTACAGCCTATTTGAAGTAGATTCCATCCCTTAAAAGTGAAAAGTCGTCTTGAAGCATCTGATGACTGCTCATCTTTTGTTAGTTCTTGAATGCTGGACTACTGGAAGAATATATACAACCTGTTCATGTATCTTTAAATATTAGGCTTATCCCTTTTCTAGAATTTGATGTATAACATTAGCATGTTTCTCCAGATTAATTTTAGCATTCGACTGAAATAATGAAATAAAATTGAAACAGCAAGTTTTTGCCTTTAGCTTGACAATCATTGTTAGGGTGTTGTTAGTTTAAATTCATTGCCCAAATTATCCTCCCTTCCTTTCCTGTATCTTATCTCTTTATGTCAGCTTTTCAAATGGCTGCATAATTTTTATGCTAAAACTAGCATCATGCTTGAGAATATCTGCTTAAAGTTGATGACTTGTTCTGACTGTTGGCACCATTGTGCTTCCTACTGTGTTTTCCTTGAGTTACTGAAGTGTATCATCTCTCTGTTTCTGCCAGTATTCCTCAGATTTCCCCTGTGAAGTATGTACTGAGACTGGGTGATGAAAATGGAAGTGCAAGAATGGATAATAGTAATTACATTCTTGTTCATTCAGACAGCTGGTTTAGGCAGTTACAGTAGACTAGACTGGGATCATAAGTAAAGTTATGAGCATGGAGATCATCTGGTGATTAGCAGTCTACATATTCTTCTAGCATTTATCAGAATGTATAACTTCTGGTGTAGTGTTGTGCCTGTTGCATATCCAGCAACTGTACATGGTGGTATTTCTTCTAATATTTAAGGCTACTTTTCATCTTGAATTGTGATAATGGTTTGGGAGTTTGTATCTCTTAGACCTCAAGGTATACTTGATGCTCTAATGTGTAATATTTTTTTTTCCCTGATACAGGGAAACAATTGCCCATAGCAGCTTACCTGCTATACTGAGCTAGAAGATTTCTACTTGCCTGCTCTGTCCTCTCATGTGCACATAAGCTTCCCAGATTTCTTTAGATATCCACTGTAAATAATTGTAAATGTGACAGTCAATTTAGATCAGTTAGTTTCAGTTACCCTCCAGCAAAGTGGAGGCAGGAAATGGAGACCCACCTTGCAGCAAAGATGCAAGGGTCACTGATGAATTAGCAACCATGAGAGCACCTGAGAACAACCAGGCAGGAATTGCAACATCTCACTACAAAAAGGTAGCAAGACCTTTAGACCAAACAAACTACCTCTACAGTAGTTCACACAGCATGGTATATTGGTTTCAGCTGGCCAGCTCTATTGGAAGGGATGGGGGGCAGTGAAAGCTGGGAGAGCAAGTGGTTATTCAACACTATGCTGATGTCATGCTTGCAAAGGGAAGCACTGACTCAGAGTGAAATGGGTTGCAGAATTTGGAGCACATTCTATGGCTTGTGAAGTTTCTTATTCTGGGTTTTTGGGGCTGCTTCTCCATTTCTGGGTGATGGTGCAGCCCTTTTGTGATCATGGTGAGCCTCTAGAATTTGGTGGTTACTGTGAGAACCAATGTGTCATGTTACTTTAGTAATCAGATAAACTCCCTTAATCCAAAAGAGAACTCATAAACTCTGTGAAACTTACTGATATATATCTTGGTATTATGACTGTGATTCTGAAAAACAGTTTACATATCAGTCATTGAATGATCTTTATTGTAGTGGGTTAAATTATGCTCTTATTGAAATCCAAGAGTAAGTATCACTTAGTAAATTCAGGACCTAAGAGAGACCATATTTCTTAAGCTTTGAAAGAGTTCAGTAATTGTTTCAGGAAGTGGTAGACCCTTGCAGATCTATCCTATCCTTAAAACCTGAAATACTTCATTTCTGAAACTGTTCACAAAAGAACTTCTTTGCACTCGCATAAGGGTCTTGCAGATTTAAATATGTATCCATCTTCTTAAGTTGTTACTGGACTGAAATAACTCATCAAAAAGTTATTTCGTCATTACAGAGATCTACAAAAAATAATGTCCCTAGAGCTAGTAATAAACCATTGCATAAAACCTCTATGAAAGAAAATAACTGAAATTTGAGTGAAAATCCAAAGCATGTTTGTTAGCTCATCTTCCGTAAGAAATGGACTGCTTTTAATGATACCAGTCTGCACTCATGTCCCTGACACATTTCTCTGTAGTAAGAAAAATGTTTGCATTTTAGGTGCTAACATATTACTTCTGCACTGTTTTTTTGTTTGTCTGTTTTATTTATTTGTGTTTGCATTCATTTGCTTATGTCCAGTAAAGTAATTCAAGATTTGGATGAGCTTCAGTGCTTCCCATCTGTGCATGTGTTGGAATTATTAATAAGCATGGTGTCAAGGTCTGGAGAACAGAGATTAACAGCATCTCTGTCCAGAGGAGCAAGATTGGTTCTTTTCGATTTCTGTGTTGTGAAATTAAGGTGCAAATGAGACCAGATATCACCAAGAACTATTTATTAAAGGATAAAGTTGAACAAAACCAAGGGAGAGAGGGAAGAGGGGAGAGAGAGAGGGAACAAGGGAGAAAAAGAGAAGAGCAGGGAAGGAAAAGAACAGGGATTATATTACCATCAGCCGCAGATGGGGGGCAGAGAGAGGTATGCGTGGCCCAGGGATGACCTTCTGTAGAGTGGTTCCTCGGGTTTTCCTTGTGGGCGTGCTCCAGTGGTGGTGGTCCGGTGGAAGTGCCTGTCGAGCTGCTCCGGTGGAGGTGCACCCGTGGAGGAGTTCTGGTGGAGGTGCACACATGGAGGAGTTCTGGTGGAGGTGCACACATGGAGGAGTTCTGGTGGAGGTGCACACATGGAGGAGTTCTGGTGGAGGTGCACACATGGAGGAGTTCTGGTGGAGGTGCACACATGGAGGAGTTCTGGTGGAGGTGCACACATGGAGGAGTTCTGGTGGAGGTGCACACATGGAGGAGTTCTGGTGGAGGTGCACACATGGAGGAGTTCTGGTGGAGGTGCACACATGGAGGAGTTCTGGTGGAGGTGCACACATGGAGGAGTTCTGGTGGAGGTGCACACATGGAGGAGTTCTGGTGGAGGTGCACACATGGAGGAGTTCTGGTGGAGGTGCACACATGGAGGAGTTCTGGTGGAGGTGCACACATGGAGGAGTTCTGGTGGAGGTGCACACATGGAGGAGTTCTGGTGGAGGTGCACACATGGAGGAGTTCTGGTGGAGGTGCACACATGGAGGAGTTCTGGTGGAGGTGCACACATGGAGGAGTTCTGGTGGAGGTGCACACATGGAGGAGTTCTGGTGGAGGTGCACACATGGAGGAGTTCTGGTGGAGGTGCACACATGGAGGAGTTCTGGTGGAGGTGCACACATGGAGAAGCCCTGGTGGAGGTACAGACCTTTACAGGCATCGCTTATGCCTTTTTATAGAGTTTTTAGGCCCTTGTCCGGGTGCAGCTCCCCAGGAAATCTTCTTGTGCATTATCATCCCAAATACACAGAAGCCTTTTCTCTCCGGGGTAGCTGGTGTGAAGTATTGTGTCCTTGGCGTTCAAGCCTGGCTGGCATCAAGACCCTCTATCTAGCATTCCTGAACCCTTGGACAGGTATCTGGGCCAAGTCCCACAACGGTGCTGTTTGCATCTCTTAGCTTAGCCAGGAATTCGGGCCCATCTTCAACAAAGGCAATCTTTATATTTGTTGACTGCATCAAGGTAGGGACAATCAGCCTCTCATACCTGGCATGGGAGGAAGCTCAGCTGAAAATACCGATTCTCATCTCTACACACTATAATGAAGTAGTTTGAGGAATGTGTGTGTGTTTACTAAAAAGACTAGAAAAGTTTTGGTTTGGTTGCTTCTTGAAAATGAAGCAAGTCACATCAAACCTGTTTTGACTTAGAGCACGTTTTAATACAACTGAAAGAAATGTTTGTCCTTGGATCATAATCTTCTTTCCAATTCTGACCTTGTTCTGTTGGCACTCTTGTGATCTTGTGATGATTGGTACATCTAAATCTGAGCTGTGTCAAACTTGGAAGCTTTTATCTGCTTGTGCAGTTTTATTGACAGCAATAAAACAGCTTGTGCTGTTTTATTGACCTAACAGCTTATCTTCCTCATCTGCACATCCTGTCTGTATTAATTGAATGCAAATGAAGGGCACTGCCCCAGTGTGTCAGTGTCCTATGCAGAACTCTGAAAGTCTGATGTGGTGCCTTTGCTCACCAAGTCAGATGTATTTAGGCTGATTGACCTTAATGCAGATGAACAGATTAGCTGAAGCTTTACTAGGTTCAGGTATCCTGGTCAGAGCCATTGCCATTTAACACTTGGAAGTAGTATAAAAAACAGCATTTTCTCTTTCTCCCTTCTCTTGCTGACCAGGAAAGAGCATGTGTTAACTGTGTTGTACCGTCTTGTAAATGCTGTTGTATTATACAGCCAGAATATCATAGAATGGTAAAGT
>VWYK01044330.1:7540-20247 GCA_013399775.1 Semnornis frantzii | reverse complement strand
ACAAAACGAGAGCAGGGATAGAGATTTCCTGCTGAATATTCTGTATCTATGTGTAACTGGTAGTACTGAACTGGTTATAATTCATGATTAAAATGCAATTGGAAAGTATGTGATGTCCACTGTGGAAAGAGGTTTTCTATCTCCAGCTATCTAAGCATCTGAACTTCAGCTGTGGGTAGCAATCCTGTTTTCCCTAATTTCCCAAAGGAAGAGCTTGCCCTTCTGAAAAAGTTTTGTTGAATTGTGACAATGGCTGAAACTGCAAGTTAAAACAATTCTCAGATTGTTTCTAGATTATAAAAGGCAGACATTCAGCAGGAGAACAAAAAACCTATTGCCAAGTATCTTAGTGGTAGCTCATCCATAAGTATGACATAGCTCAAAGCTAACAAGCTAGTACAGCAGCTCTATTGCACCTATTATTTCTGAGAAATTGAGGAGTCCTAGTATTGCATGGGTTTGTTTTTGCTAAACATCTTCCATGATTTAGAAAATCCTTCTGTTCCTACTTTTTCTGATTGGTTTGGCTCAGTGTAACTGCTTAGTGACTTGTTTTGAAAATGGAGCTTTACTTACTTTTAACTAACTATATTACCGAAAAGGGTGGAAGAAAAAAACAAACCAGGGACTAACATCAGGCAAACAAATTTTAAAAGCACTCTGCATGGCAAAAGCTAGAAGATTATTAAGACAAACATCTTGGTAAACATGTTCAATTCCTAGAAATGGGCTGTATAGTTATTTTTCTATTTATATGTTATTTAGCTACAAGCCTTCTCAAGTCATTTTGCAATGCCAAAATGAAACTGCTGTATTCAGCTTTCAAACTGCAGTTTACAACTTAAATCAATCTCTCTAAGATTGATGATTTTGCTCAGCCCTTATATTAACTGAATAAAAACCCCCAGCACATTAGAGAATCAGTTTTCATTTGTTTTCTTGCAGAAGTGAGCTATTACTACAACATGGCCATACTGTAAGCTAAGAATAGTGAAGAGCTGTGAGAAAAAAAAAGACCCAGCCAAGCAAGCCACCACAACACCACACAGTCAGTTAGAACAGTAGTGTTTCTGTGAAAAAAGAAGCCACCGTTCTCAAGAGATGTTATAAAAAGCCTGGACAAAGGCTGAGGGATCCACATCTACCAAAATACTATGAGGGCAATTTAACAGCATTGCTCTCTCCAAGGTGTAACACACGAGCACCCAGTGCTGTGTGCTGGTCACCTTGGTTTTTTTTTCACTGACAGAGCTGTAATAGGAACAGGTGGAACCTCAGCACATGGAGGTGCTCTGAGTCAAACAGCACAGCCCATATCCTGTGCTGGACCAGGAATTCCGGAAGTATGGGAAGCCCTGTTCTTCTTACCACTGTGAACACCAACACCCTCCAGTGCAAAGGAAAGAGACAAAAAGATACAAAAGTACTAGCAGAAAGGCAGAAATGCTCTCTCCTGCGGTCAGTGACTGCAAAGCCTGCTAACTCCAACAGGCTGTTCTAGAACACTCGGTGCTTCAGAAAAATAAAGACAGCTAAAACGAGAATCCACTTAAACCCACTATGGCATTCTTCCCCTGATTAAACCCTTCTAATCAGAATGATCAAAGTTTGCATTATGGCAAACTTTGGATCACAGAACAGTTCCATTTTCTTGTACTTGGGGCAAGACAAGGTTTCGGTTCCACCAAGTACAGTGATTAGAGCAGAAGACTCGCCATCCATTTCTGCTTTTGGAATTATGCTGTCACAATACAACAGCTTCTTTCAGTAGTGTTATCTCTTCAGATTTGCTTACCGAACCCAAAAAATCCTGTTTCAAATACTGTATCCTACACTCAAGCCAGGTAAGCTACTTAAATGTGTAGAAAAGCACTTTGTTAACTTACAGATATTTATACAATTAACAGGAACTTCAAATTTGCCTCCCACAGTTCAGAGAGCTGCATTCTGTCAAGCTGAGAAAAGGTTAAAAACATATGCAGTGATCTGCTGGGCAGCCTTTTTCAGTTACTAAGAGATGCAATTACCATTCTGGTGTGCTGTCTTCCACTGCAGAAATTAAAACCTGAAGAGCAGTCAGAACACATACCTCTTCTTGTGCAATACCCTGGTTATTAGGGACTATCCAAGACAGCAGCTCTTGAGGGTCCAGTTTCCCATCGTTGTCCTTGTCATAGTCATTCACAAACCGATCCTTCTCAACGAGTATCCATTCTGGGTCTTCCCTTGCAGCTAGTAAGACACATTTGTCAAGTTTAAAGCCACTCTTTACCTTAAAGCAGGTGTTCTCACCTTTTCTTCTCAGCAAACTCTCTTAATCTCATAAAACAGAAGATAAAAGTGGATTCACTGAACAAAGACAAGGTTTTCACAGCTGTCCAAATAGATTAAATAAATGCATCTGTCTACATCTGAAGAAAGAACACTTGCCTGCAATAAACCAGAATTTAAAGCTAAGCTGGTATCAAGACTGTAAGCATACATCTGAACTAAGTGGGCATTAAACTCAAGGTTTACTGTAAGCATACATCTGAACTAAGTGGGCATTAAACTCAAGGTTTGCCATAAGCTGAACTGGTTATTTTAGTGTCTCCACAATTACCCAAACTGACAGTGGAGAAAGCACACTTGATATTGAATGTGCTGCCAAGTACACAGTTTCCTCCTACAGCTGACATACCAGTAGAAAAATTCAGTGGGTCACAGAGACACCTTCCATTTGCAGTGTTCACCTTGACTATGATTACTCCCTCTCATTAACATAGAGCAATCATGGTGTTAGACACCAGGTTGAGATTGTCGCATGACTGCAACATGAGCGGTACTGCAGGCCTCCCACACTGGCCATCTCAGTACTTAAGGGACAGAGGAGGGCAGGGAAAAGCTTTAGGTCAACGAGTGTCCCAAAAAGTAGGTAAACCCTATTTGGCAGTATAAGGACCATAAATTGGTAAGGCCATACAAAGTCTTTAATAAGATTCTACTGTCCTTTCCCCTGCTTTAACATCAAGGGAGGTTCACCTGTGACAGGTACCAGAGGAGGCAAAGCTCTTGATTACTGCAGGCTCGAGAGTCAGGATAACACTGCAGGCTTTCCAATTAGTTTATTGTCCAATTATTGGGGTTTTCTTCTAAAATACCTGGACTATACCCAAAGCAATTTCATTTACTGATGTTATTTATTTGTTTACTTGTTCTACACTTACCCTGCACACTGGTATTTCATCCTGCCACCTAGCCAGCTGTCGTGGTAGGCCTAGGCAAGCCAAATTGGGTTTATACCTTTCCTGGCTTGCCCAGACATATTTTTCTGCTTTCCTCCTGCTGTTTTGGGGGAGAGCAACGGCGGGAAAAGGGACAAAGGGCCTGGCGCCACTGAGTCTGGGGTCCCTTGCCTGACCAGACCCTGTGGTAAACAGGGTGCACGGGGCAGCCTTGTGCAGGGCCCGTGTTCTTCCCGAAGAAGGGTGGAGCAGGCCTATGGTTCCACCTAATATGGGCAAATCTTGGCTAACTGCCATTTCATTGGCTGTCCAGTGTCCAAAGGGCATTGATCTCGGGCTGTATTGCATAAAAGGGAGGTCAGCAGAGAGCACGCTGCCTTTCGCCTTTCGCCTTCTGCCTTCTGCCTTCTGCCATTACACGGTGTGCCGTGCCTGTGCCGTGCCCGTGCCCGTGATACCGCCATGCCTACACGCATTTGGCCTGCACCGCCAGCGTGACTGGAAGACGTCCTGCCTATACCTGAAAGCCTTCTGCCCAGACGGAAGCCCTGGAGAGAATATCATCCAGAGAACCAGGAACAGGTCAGAGATCGTCTGCCTCCTTCCCCAGAAGCCCAGGGGAGACTCTAAAGCCCCTGACGGCTACCGACAGTAACCCCGCCTTGGGTACTGTCAGATAATAATTTTGTGGGTAAATGCCAAAGCCTCTTGTAATTATTAATAGCCTTCTGCCCTAAGCAGAAAGTTGTTCTTTATGTCCTATGCTTACCTAGTGAGCAAGCGGTATACTGACCGCAAACCCTTCTCTTCAGCTTATATCGAGTTTAATTAATGTTATATATTAATAACTATTCCAGATCCTGTTATAACCTGTACATAGTTTCCTAAAGTTGCAAGAACCTGTTAATATTATTATTAAATGGTGATGGGGGTGATGCGAGTTCTGAATATTTAATATTAATAAACTGTTAATATTTTTATATTTTGTCTCGCATTAATTAATTTACCCCATCCCTTTACACCAGCAATCTTAAACTTGTCTTTAACTCTTTCAAGACATTTAGAAGCAATTCATCAAACTGATACACATTGCAGACAAGCGTGACCACGTATTAAGACTTCCTAAACCTTGTGAAAGTCAAAAGGGGTTGGCATCACAAGCAGATAAGTAACAGCTTAAAAATAATTAGAATAAAAAGAGTGAAGTCTCTTTCCTTCCTTTCTAACATAGAGTTTTGCAAACAGATGATCCCTTAATGTCACAATTCATAATGCTGCCCAAACCACAAGACAATTACGAAACCAGACCCACCATGTAGTTTCTTAGTCATTTCAAAGTGTGCTGCTGGTTCTGAATTCTTGCTAAGAAGTTACTGACAAAGCTGTTACCTTCTCTATTACTGCAAAGACCCTAGCAACAATTTCACTTCTTTGCAACAGCTTTGGACAGACTGGTTTGAAAAACCAGAGCAAGAAAAAGACAAAGAACCCTGTAGTTGCATCAGAAATCTATTGTTTTTAGTGGCTCTGGCAAACAAGAATGGTTATGAATGGCAAAATTCCATGTGGTTTGATCCAAGTGAAGAAAAACTGTCTATTCCCCTAATTCTCCATATCCTCTGGTGGCTTAAACATTTTCCCCAGCTAGGATGCCACTCCACACCTAAGAATTAGCACTCCTCAGGACCAAGCAGGTTTTCCACATGCCTTAAGCTACTACTCTTTTTGGAACTGGAGGAGTTTTTTGCCCTACCTTGTAGCACAACAAATACAGTGCATAAAATATTTATCTGTTAGCAGCATAGCTAGAGAAAAGTATTGATAAACACAGTATTTTTTCTTGTCGAAGGAATAGGTCTCATTTTTTTGTCACTTTTGCCCTTCCTTAAAAAACCAAACAGAAAGCTTTTGACATCTGGTGCACTGGATGGACTCCTAACACTTCCCCTCCACCTCTCTTACAAAACACACACAGCTTCAATCCTTTTAAAACAAGGCTGACAGCTCTGCTTTAAGCTGAGAAAGCCCAGCAAAGTTTAACCTTACACCGATGCTGGCTGATTTCATGGATGTGTTCAGTTAGCAAAACTCCATCTTGTTTTAGCTGCATGAGGAGTGATGAGCAGTATGCTTCAGTCTTTAAGAAAACAAGTACCTTGCAAAGAAACAGTGGAATGGGTTATACACAAACTACTGCCATATGCATACAGGGCAGACCAACCTACTATGTCCTTTACCAGGTTACTGAATTATTATAAAAGAGGAAAATGCTACTGAGATGTAAAGAGCTGCAAACAAAGGTGCATACAATTCACTGAATTTAAAAGCTTTTCTTTCATCCCACCACACCCCTCTTTTCTCCTTACTTGGGTCTCTTCTGTAATCACCGAGGAATTCATCCAGGCTAACAAATCCATCTCCATCTTTATCATGTTCTTCTAAAGCCTCCTGAATGACAAAGTCCTTTTGCATACATGAAAAAAAGAAAAAATCAATTTGTGAAAAATTATCAGCTTGTAATCAAGAGAAAGAGCAATAAATTGCTTTACAGCAATAGGGTATTGTCTAAAGGAGTCCTTCATTTCAAATCTGCTTTTCTGCTTTATACAGACTAGTGCAACAATTGGTTCCTGTGCAACAAGGTTTGTCTGCTCCTAAGAGTTTCTGACCTCCTAAGGTCAGAAAATCAAATCTGAAAGGTGTACAGACCATGCAAAAAAAGTAGCTGAGAAACATGGATTTGTAGAAATGTGTCTCATCCCATTTCACTTGGTTTTGCATGCGATGTATTCACCAAACTGCATTTTTGCAACATTGGTCTTTTGGTCCCATGCTTCCCAGTGAAGCCAGTAAGCCTGTTTGGTAGTTTTGCCTTTTCTTGATTGCCCAAGCAGCTATATCCACCCAAAGAGAGGCTCTGTGTGCATGGCACTCCTCCTGCCAGCTGGCTCAGCAGCACCAGAGAGCCCCAAGTGAAGGCTCTGTTGCAGAAAGGCATCGATATACTTTTAACTGTGGCCAACTGTCAGTGCTGAGCTGGAATGACACCAGTGGTCACAGCGGTGATGAAACAGATGACTGAAACCAAAGTGCTCCTGGCTGAAATAATAATCCTCCAAGCTCTGATTATTGTACAGTCAATATTAAAGCTTCAGATGGGCTTGAATGCCTTTTTTCCCCAGCAGGAAAAGTGACTGTAGTGTGTCTATAAGCAAAGGAAGAGTAACTGGCACTTGACCTTTTCCTATGCAGAGATCTCTCCTGCATGTCCCCTAAACAGAACTGCACTCTGAGCTAGGCACAAAACTCCCTGAAGCTAAAATCTCACTAATGTATTTCCAACCTAAAAGAGTTTAGAGATAGCTATGTAAGTATAGTCCCAGAAGTCTGTGCAACACCAGTTCTTGTAACAATTTCAAAGAAAAGCACTGAACTACTGCTTCAGCTCCTGACCTCCAGCACTGGATCCACAACACATTATCCATCTGTAAAAGCAATACACAGAACTGGTCAAAAGCAGATTTCCTGGAAGGCCGGGGCTAAGCACATGCAAAGATCCTGCATCTCCATATACAGGTTGATACAGACAGGCTCCTAAACCTTACCGTCATATACTCCGCTTCTTCAGGATGTTCAAAAGCAACAAATTCATCCACGTTTAGATCAGGAACATCATCCCTATTAGCTTTTTCAAAACGTTTTTTCTCCTTTAAATGAAGCTTAGAAAACAGATTTAGTTAGAGCACTTAATGAAAAGGAAACCCAACATTATAGTAGCTGGCTGTTTGCTCATTAGAATATTTATTGTTTTCCATTACCTACTTGTGTTATACTGATGTTGTATTGTCACTAGAAAGAGCTCATCCAGAGCAATGACAACAGCCCTTTTAATTTAGCTACTTCTATTCTAAGAATCTAAGAAACTTTCTTCTTTTTTTTAAAGAGACATTTAAAACATATTTTTAGCCAGGGTTTCAAAAACAAAGCAAGAAAAGGAGATAATGAAAAGACTAAGAGTTCTTGTCTTTACACATGCTTCCTCTGCTGAAAGTCACCAATTCCCAAACTAACCTAGTAGAGTTCAAGGATTATAACCAATGGTAGCCATGGCAATTGCCAAAATTTACATTTTAAGACATTTCATCTTCTGGATCTATATCTCATTTATATCAAGGGCTGTTTGTAGTTCAGAAAAGGTCTTGAAATATCATGGTTTCATACATTTATGTAAAATATCTCTTCTGAAGCTATTTTAAGCGCTGAATTCCTTTAAGTGACAGATTCCTTTAATACAAAACCGAGTTCCATTACATGTGGACATATTTCAAAGCAGTCACTTCTCTAGCTCCTTTTAGGCATAAATATTAGCATGCTTTTAAAAAATAAATAATATCCACAAAAAGCATTCAAGTTCTTATTTCTGAATGTCTTGCACTTCCTGTTTCTGTACTCCAAATGTGCAAAAAGGTGATTTTTTTTTTCTCATTTCATAGTCTCTTTAGACGTTAATAAAGGCTCACAGCACTGATAACTGCTCCCTATTCAACCTGCACATTACGTGACCTATAAAGATTTTGGAATCCCATGATAAAGTGTGTTGTATTGTAAGGGTGATTTTGATCTGTGGCCAGAGTGGCCAGAGATCAAAAATAACCACTGAAAATTGTACTTGTAGTTTACGTGCTATTTATTGACACTTCTCTCAAAATTAGGCTGGATCTAATATGTAACACTTAAAAGTGTTAAGACCTTAACTGTCCTGCAAAATAATGAAATGTCCTCTTAAAGGAAAGATGGGCTTAGCCGCCAGTTTCAATAGGAAAGCAATTTAGGACTGACCAACCAAGCCGAGCTACCGGGGGGATGCATCACCCTGCCGGTGTTTGAGAAGCGACGAGCAAGGCTGCCACCTCCTGGCGCATCCCTGTGCTTTTCCGACAGCAATTCTAAACCCAACTCTTCCATTTTGCTAGGAGCAGCATCGCTCACGTCCAAATGCAAAGAAAACGCCGAAGATGGCTGACTCGGGATGTTTGTACAATGCTGCTAATATTGCTCTTTACAATAAAAACAAGAGGGACTTTTTACAAGAGTGTCCACCGGTAGGACAAGGGAAAATGGATTTAAATTGAAGGAGAATAGGTTTAGATCGGATCTTGGGAAGAAATTCTTCACTATGAGGGTGGCAAGAGTCTGGGAATGGATTGTCCAGAGAGGTTGTGGATGCCTGGAGATGTTCAAGGCCAGGTTGGATGTGGCCCTGAATACCTTGGTTTAGTTGAGAGGCATCCCTGCCCATGGCAGGGAGGTTGGTTTAGATGATCTCTAAGATCTCTTCTAGCCTAAGCTGTTCCATGATTCTATGAATATATGTCAAAGAAGTCATCAACCAGGAAAACCTAACAAGCTGTCTAACAAAGTATAGCATGTGTAAGGCAGTAGGAGTTGGAGCTCAGTGTATGTGTGATGGCAGTATCTGACACACAGGATCAATAATTTAACTGGTAGCTCCATTTCAAGTTTTGTTTCAAAAGCTGTGCAATTATTCAGGCGAGCAACCTCCAAAGTTTTACAGTTTCTTCAGATTGTAAAATCCCCTGCCCATTGCCTATTTCAGCTCCACTTCTTCCAATACCCTGTATTACATACTACTATTTTAATAAAAAGCAGCCAAGACAATCCTCGTGGGGGAAAAAAAAGTGAAAAACTCAGGCCAGAATTATCTGAAAAGTCACTTATTCTCATTTTGGGAAATATTTACATGTCCTTACAAATACGTAACTTGGAAGGCCACACATTTTGCTATGTGGTGATTCTTGGTGAACCTTTCCCCCTGAACTCTCTTGTCTCTTTCTACTCTTACGTATCTGCTTTCATACATGAGATTAATCCACAACTTCTGCTATTTACACATCCAGCTTTACCTATCAGGGTGGCATTTTGCTTGCTAAGCGTGTCTGAATTGCTGTTGCTTTCTCTGCAGAATGGACAGGCATTGGTGAAGCAGGCAATATTGATGCCTTACATGGGGTACCTGAGAAATAACTGGGAAAGTGGATACAGCAGTGCAAGAAAGAGGGTTAAAGGGTACAAGGGTTTCTTTCACTTCCAGCACCAGTGGCACTAGCATCTCTTGAAGGCAGGACACTGGTTAGGCTACAGACCACATCTACAGCCTGCTGCCATCTTGTTTCAAGACAACGGCAGTAGACTATGCTCTGTGGTAAGACTGTTAGTAGCCTTCCACTCAGCCAGCAGAATACAGTCTGGAGGTACGATTTCATTCTGTTTTGTTGGTAGCAGCTTCAATACTCCATTACTCTTCTATAATTACTCCCCTATCTCAGATAGATGAAAGTGCTAACACATGTGCCAGCTGCTACCCATCCTCTGCCCTCACAATAACAAATGTTGGTGCCTTTTGCCAACAGCTTTGGAAATTGACACCAAAACATTTTACCTGTCGAAATGATTCTTCCTCTTGATCCTCCAGGACAGTGTTCTCATCGAAATCAATTACACGATCGTACATTTGCATATTATACTCCTTCCAAGACACTAACCCATCACCATCTTTGTCATATTCATTGAAGTGTTGCTTAGCTTCTTGTGTGACATAATGTTTAAAAGACTGCTGTATCCAGGAACTCAGTTCATCTGTGAAAACCATGCAAAAATACCAAAGTTAAAAAATCTGAATCATCTGCACTATAAAAACTGTAAAGATACCACAGGTCTGTTCACTCTGGAGTACACTCTGCAATTCAGTAAGCATATAGGCAAGAGGCTGGTTAAAACAAAACAATTTGTTTCCTCTACACTAAGGCTTTTTTTCGCGATAACTGAGAGAAGAGATCAGTTAGAGCCTTCAGTACTTCCTTTCTGGTACCATTTCCCCATTGATACCTTCAGGCTAGAGTTACATGGGTTCTTTAATGTGGCTTATATTGGTGCTGCCATAGTGCAAAGCATCACCCTCTGATACACGTGGGATGCAGTCAGAAGAAAAAGTATTACTGGTAGTGTTCCTACAACTGCAAAGTGAACTGGATCACTCAAATCTTATCTAATGAAAGGCAAGATCCTTAGTTTTCAGCTGTAAAAGGACCTTTATTTAGCTCACTGGAACAATGAAAGCAGGAAGCCTGCCCCTTTTGGTGTTTGCTGAGATTTGTCACCTTGAAATGATTGCCTTTTAAGATATGAAGCCTGTCAACACTGTAGCACCCTTTCACTTTTTTTTTCTTCAGAGCCTTCTGAAAATGATGCTGGATGTGATCTACACAGACAACTCTAAACATAATTTTGTATTCCCTAAAATTGCTCCTATCAGTTTGGGGTTTCTTTTGAAAAATCCACAAACTGAAATAAAACAAAACTCACTGCCTTAACTACCAAAAATAAAATATGAACTCATACATTCCCTTTACTTGGGCCTGAAATCAAGCCTTACATTATTTTGGAAATGCCTTTAAGATTCTTGTTTTTATAGAAATGTGGCTAAAAGGAATAAAGCTTAATATAAAGATTCATTCACACAAACACAAAGTTACTTCATTAAATCACAGAATTTATGAACTTACTTCGTTTGAAGATTAGAAGAACGTATTCTCTCGGTATCATCCAGTTGTTTGCAGGTGCCCAGAAGGGGAAGACAACTTCCTTTGTATTGCAAAATTACATAGCTAAATCAAGTCAACTGAAGTTTTGCTCTGAAGAGTCATGCTGACTAATGAAAAATTTCTACAGAAATGACTACTTTGCTGCAGAAAAATCTTTTGGCATTTTTAAACACTGAAGGATCTTAGTGCATCCTTCTTGGCAAAAGCATCAATGTAACTTTACTAGGCTTACTGAAATATCTTTAAGAAGAAGCCAGATTTGTATAAATATATTTTGAATACCGCATTTTTATTACCAAAGGAGCTTCACAGCAAATCCTGTGAGCTGACTGAACATATGGAGGTGTGCATGCCACGCTTTGTTACCAAGGCTGATGCACAAACCCAGCTTTGCCTTACAAGAAACTGCAATTTATAGAGAGGTTTATAAATTACTGACATAATTTATAGAGAGGTTTACTTCTCAGCTTTTAAGGTACAAGGTATGGCCACCTAAACCCACAGTGTCCAGAGCCACTAATCAGAAATACGCAATGCTCTGGCCTTAGAGAAGCAGTATTAATATATCACATGTTCCTCATAGACAGTATCCTAGTGGAGCCACCTCTAACAAGGAGAAAGCTCTTGACAAGTGTTTTGCAATACACTGAAAAATAACTAAGCTAGAAAAGCTTCAGTACCATGTTTCTTAGTGTAACACATGTTCCATTCTGAGTTTTCCTTCAGGAAGTAAGAAAAGTTCCCACTACACTGAGAACCAGCTGCAGTATATACCATGAGGATGGAGTATGGATGGGATTTTTAGTTAAAAGACTTCTTCCCTTATAGCCTTCATGTTGTTAAGTGTCTGTTGTTCATCACAAGGATTATCCATCCCACCAAAATGATATGCTATCTCACCTCTACACAGATGCAGCAATGCTGCTTTACATGTGTGGTTTATTAATTTCAGCATTTAAAGACATTTGACAGATACAGTGACCTCATCTTCAAAACTGTCTCCTACCCTCTCCCCTAGAAATGCTCCTGCGTGCTTATTATCATCTTAATGAAACATCACCCTTCTGACATGTGAACAAGGATTCTACTTGCTCTGAGTGCATGAGAGAATTTTGGGCTTTGTCAAAATCACCTCAAAACAACAGAAATAACTCTTCATAGTGAATTTTAAGATTAAATTAGGAAAGCTTTGTGATGGTGTACTGGAAAGGGCCAGAGTTTACTGTGGCGCTCCTAAGTGTGACTGATAAAATCCCATCTGTACGGGAAGAAACATTTGATGCTACATTGTGATAAAATAACGATGATGCATCAGTGTCACTTGGTGTCACCGGGTATGGAAGCACATAGAACATTATGGCTGCAGTGTACTTTCTTTGTCAGTCTCCAAGTTGCACATCCAGGATTTCAAACAGAAATGCACAGGATTCCGAGTGGCCTCAGTAGTGTAAGGGGCAGTGGGAGCCTGGCGCTGGTGCCGGCAGTGAGAGTGGCTGCTGGCCGAGCTCGCTCGCTCCGGTGTGTTCCTGTCTGCCCTCGCCTTTCGACTGGGGCACCGAAATAGGCTCCGTACAAAGTCTGCTTGCTGATATTTGTAACGCGCGGGGCCAGAGGCTCGTTTGTCACGGAAACTATGCACAGCCTGAGAGCCACCGGCCGTGGCACCGAGCTTTACCTTTTCCTCCTCTGAGAGCATCGGGCCAGACTTGGGACACAGACAAAGCACGGTCCCCGCCCAGTTAAAGCTCCACGCGTGCCACTAGCTTGGCCCCGGGGAACGCAACCCCCGCGGTCCCCGGACCGCCCGCCTTTACCCTTGGTGAGGAGCCCGTCCGCGTCCGAGTCGATCTTCTTCACAATG
>VWYK01044301.1:7346-24786 GCA_013399775.1 Semnornis frantzii | reverse complement strand
CCCACCAAAAAAACCCCACCAAACAGAAACCAAGTAAAAAAAAGCCCCACAAAACAAAACCCCACACTGCAAGGATCACAGACTATAAGGAGTGAAACTATCCAATGAGGCACTTCATTTAAATTTATTTATACTGCATTTTTAATATAAAAAATGCAATATTTATCTCTTTATCAGAGCACTAACCACTGAAAACCTCATTCCCCACCCACACAGGTTTGTTCATGAGTCACCTGCACAAGAGGAAATGAGAGAAGGTGAGTATAAACCCAAACAACCAAGTTTTCACTCTGGCCATCCAGCCAGCGACTTCAATCTGCTGTGGCAATGTTACATTATGCCTCTGTCAATTCTATCAACACTAATTAATCTAAGAGTAACCTTCTCCTCAATCCTCCCTTCACTATTTTAAAGGTAGCTGTTATCTCATAAATCAAACCCCTTGTCTGATTGTCCTGGAGGTCTGCACGTAATAAAATTCCACTTATAGAAGTTGCCTGCGGGAGATGCTTCTTCCTTTATCTGTCCTTTTTGTAAGTGAACACGGACCTGGGTTCTGACAGTTCAATCTGTGTGCCATTTAAATCTACAGTCTAACAGTTTCACATGAACCATGCGGAGTTTTGACTCAAGGGTTTGGGTTTTTGCCCACCTCCACGTAGTGGAGGGAGCGAAATACTCCTGGAGCACATCTTGACACGGTCCCACAGCCCAGCGTACCATAAAACAATTTCTATCAGCATACGTTGGCAGACTGCACAGGTTTAAATCACACCAGGAAGCAGTCAGGACAGGTGGTTGCAGAAAATACAGGCTTCCAGGGTGCCAAAACCTGACTCTTTGGAACCAATTTTGTTTAAGAAGTAAGCTTTCCTTGTCAGCCTACAAGAACATAGCTTGCTTTAGAAACACTTCACAGAGGCACTGGCTGGCAGGACACTGCAGGTTGTTTCCAGAACCTTGGGTTTAAAACTATGCAGGAATGGCATTTACAGTTGAATTGAT
This sequence comes from Semnornis frantzii, assembly GCA_013399775.1. Lineage (NCBI taxonomy): Eukaryota > Metazoa > Chordata > Aves > Piciformes > Ramphastidae > Semnornis > Semnornis frantzii. Next base: position 23,781 of record VWYK01044301.1, on the reverse strand, counting down.
TAAAAATAATTTCCCCTTCATTTAGGGAGACAATGTCCTCACATCAAGATAATGGGATCTAGTGTCTCCAAAGTCAGCAACGTATCTTTTGGTGAGAGCAAGACCTAGGGGCAAAAGGCACAATTACTCAACAACATGCTTACAGGACAGTGAACAGCGCAACTTGCTGGGGATCTCTGCCCTTCTGTGGTGTTCAAACTAAAAAAATCTGTGGTGGCAAGGAAACTGAGGAGTGGCAGGGACATGTAATGAGACCTAAGTCTGTCACCTCTGGTTGAAGTCTGACCTAGGCTGAAAAGAAGCAGAAAGCAGAAGTGGTATGTATTGGGAGCTAGAGGTCGGCACAGCTGATTTCTACTAAGCATCCTCCTCTCAAAGAGATCAGTAAGGCTCAGAAGGCCCTTGTGAAGTCTGACCTGTCTCTCTGTTGGACATGAAACCTCTGATTAGGGCAAGAGGCCTTCTGTTGGGGCCATGCAGGTGATGCAGATGTACAGATTCCCACATATGTTTTTTTCCTCTTCCAAACTTGGCAAAACTGCCTCTTTTCAGAAGTGAAGTGTCTGCATCTGAAATGTATTCCCTGCTTCACACCATCACTGCTCTTCCACAGCCTGGGGAAGTTCGGTCAGCAGCACATCATTTATTATTTATTCATGCAAACATTCCACTGCAACGGGTCACAGAAGTCACGAACCCACAGAAATAATATGAGGGGGTGTATTTGCTTTCCACAGGCAAGTCAGAGGATGCTGGTGAGAGTAGAAGGCTTTTCCAGGGACAGTAGGAAGACTGAGGAGCTGGTTATTTTTTTGATGACCTGAACTATGCAAAACTTCAAAAGTGATTTAATAAACAGGGTTCCTAAGGGCCAAGCAGCATCCAAAGGATGTTTTTAAATAAAGGTATTATAGTTCAGAGAGATGCAGAGTTTTAAAATTCAAAACAAAACAAAAAAAAACAACCAAAAAACCCAAACCAAAACAAACAGCAACAAAACAAACAAACACAGCAAACCAAACTAAATTAAAAAAACAACAAACAAGCACACACCACCAACCAAACCAAAAATCAGCTACATGTGTTGTGAATACAAAAGCAATTCTGTCCTGCCTGCATAACCACTCCACCTCTTCCCACTTCCACGGATCCAACACTAATAGACAGGAAGTCTCCTCCTGCCTGCTCTAAAGCCTCCATAAATACTGGGAGAACTGGGAGCCTCTGCTCCAGCCAGCCACAGCCTCAGTGACTGAAAAATACACAAAGCATCTGATGCCTTGGGTGGATCAGACATACGGAAGTAGCTTGTCTTGAAAGAGTTGAAGCACATCTACAAAGTGATTTCACAGAATGTCAGGGCTGGAAGGGACCTCAAAAGCTCATCCACTCCAACCCCCCTGCAGAGCAGGAGCACCTAGAGCAGATGACACAGGAACACATTCAGGCAGGTTTTGAATATCCTCAGAGAGGGAGACTCCACAACCCCCCTGGGCAGCCTGTTCCAGTCTTCTGTCACCCTCATTTCAGTTCTAGTCTCAGCGTTCTCAAGCTTCGGGATGGCTAGAGACAGATAATGGCTTTCTTTTCTCTCTTACAATGACAGGGGGCAATAATCTGTGCCTTTACAAAAAGTGTTACAGGTAAGAATATTTTGGATATTCCCACAATGAAGAAATGCAGAAGGCACTGTGAGCTCAGTGTGATTTTCATGGCCCACGCTCTACATTAAGAATCGATTGTAAAACACAAATACTTTCCTTGTGAAACACCACACTGGAAATGGAAGCAATAGATGCACTACAGATCTTTAAAACTGCATTACTGCTATGTTCTGGGTTAATCAGGCCCATGCAATTTGGTACAAAATTAACCATCTAGGACCGCAGTAATAAAATCTCACTTGGAGGCTGCATCTCTGCTTGGCATCGTCCCAGGCAGGCACACTATGTCAGACTGCTGAAACACCATGGGTAGCAAACAGAAATAGCCATCTTTCCCACCCAAGTGCCCCAGGCATTCTTCTCCATCACACCAAACAAGGAGACACAACATCTCTCATCATCTTTGCTGAATTTAGTGCAGGTACAAGACATTTTTTCTGTGCTTTTTCAGTCACATGGCAGCTAAGAGAGAGTTTTGTTACAATGATGCATCATTTCTATCACAATTAGCTTTATTTGCTCTTAGTTCCCATTCCCAAAAGGCACACTAGATACTAAAATAGATAAGATTGGTCTAACATAAAACATTAACTCTTACCAACTGCCTAATTTTCTCATTGACAACGAAACAAATGCAGTTTTCGTCAAGTTAAATGCTAATGACTCTTCTGTAAAACTTCTAGCAAATTAGTTCTGCTAATTGCTATTAATCCTAGTTTAGTTATAATTTTTGGTATAAGCAGTTGTAGTACCTTGCCCCCCAAATGCAACCAACTCAGACATGCTCTGTTTCCTATTGATGTCATGTCTTGTAGAGCTGGGGGCACACGCAGACTGGAGGCATCTGTTACACACACAACAGGGCCACTGCATGCTTCTCCCGTTCAGGCAGCCACTGCCCAGGGGTAGGCTGCTGAGGTAAAACAAAACACCACCTTTCAGTCTCACTGTGCCTCTTTTTCTCTTTCAGCTCCACTGTATTGGTGGTAGTTTAAGCTTCCCCGAGACTCAAAATATAGCTACCAGAACCAAAGCAATAATAGGATGCCTTTCCTGTTCCCCCCCTTGGATGTAGAGAGGAAAGGGGTAAAACACCCAAAGAACAGTCTTGCTTCCATTTGGAAGTTAGAAGAAAAAAACTTTAACAATAAATAAAAGGTATTTAAGGTTGGGGAGTTACAAAAGAAGCAAGATACAAAAATACATATACAACCAGATTGATGGCAATGGATGGAGGCAGATTCAGGAAAGTGGTCATCCCACCATGTGATAGGGTGGCCATGTGGCAAAACAGGAGCAGCAAGAACAACAGTGGTGCCATAAGGCAGGCAGAGAGGGCAAAGAAAGAGAGAAACAGAAGCTCCTCTATTTTTATAGGGGCCTAGACAGGAAGTGGAAGGACCTGGGGTCAAGTTCAGACCACCCCCAGGAGGGTCAATGCTTTATATCCACTAAGGATGCCAGAAAGCCCTTGTTTTTGGACGCCAGGGATGTTAGGAAGAGAAGCGTGCTCTCAGTTATCACTCTAGCAATGTTATTTGGAAGCAACAAGTGAGAGAAGCACTCATGCCTTCTTCGTTTCTTCTCATCATGAGCAGGACTAGACATGGGCTCACACCAGCTCTACACAGTAATTTAAAATCAATATAATCACAGTGAACTTTGTCACCTCTGCTTCAGCTGAGTAGGTTTTTCATTTGGGTCCCTTGCCATTTTTCTCCCTGAAAATAAGTTCTTCAGTTTCTAGTCTGCCTTGAAGTGAAATAAAGCCATCCTTGGTTTCAAGAAAGCACATGAGCAGCCTCACAAGACATGCAAGACAGAGCAAACTTTCCTCATCTGCACATTCCTACATTCAAACACGACAATTCCCATTAAATATTTAGGACTCAAATATTTATATCCAGACAATTAAACTGAGCACCACTTATCCTCTAGGGAGTTCTTACCCTTCCTCAGCACAGAAAGAGGACCAAAGAGCATTTCCTATACTTACTAATAACACAGTAACACCTAAGGTTATGAAGAAATCCTTCCCACTAGATGCAAACATACAAATCCAGCATGAAAAGATACAAAGCCTTGTTGCTGGCCAATGTTACGTTACCATCTCTGTCAATCTCTTTTTGGTGGTGCCAATTTCTTTTCAGTGGTCGGCAATAATAAGACAAGGAGCAGCAGCTACAAACTGGAACACAGAAGGTTTCACCTCAACATGAAGAGAAATTTCTTGACACTGAGGGTGACAGAGCCCTGGAACAGGCTGCCCAGAGAGGTTATGAAGTCTCTTTCTCTGGAGACTTTCGAAAGTCACTTGGATGCATTCCTGTGTGAACTACCCTGGGTGATCCTGCTTGGCAGGGGGGTTGGACTCAATGATCTCTGTGCCTGGCAGGGAGGTCAGACTCAACGATCTCTGGAGGTCCCTTCCAACCTCTAAGGTTCTGTGATCTCTGCCTCAAGAAGCTTACACAGCATAAACTCCAAGAGAAAGGAAAGCATAAGGGGGGATGGAAGAAAAGGTGAACAATGTTGGAGACATTTTCCACAGATGTGCATTCGGGACTGCAGGAAACCAGCAAGTCTGACAAGTTTCAGAGTAATGCCCTAAGAACGGAACATAGAATCATAGAATGGTAAGGTTGGAAGGGACCTCAAGGATCATCTAGTTCCAACCCCCTGACATAGGCAGGGACACCTCCCACTAGTACAGGTCACTCAAAGCCTCATCCAACCTGGTCTTGAACACCTCCAGGGAGGGAGCAGTCACAACCTCCCTGGGCAACCTGTGCCAGTGTCTCACCACCCTCACTGCAAACACCTTCCTCCTAACATCCAGTTTCAATCTTCCCTCTGCCAGTCTAAATCCATTGCCCCTTGTCCTGTCATTGCAAGACCTTGTCAATAGTCCCTCCCCAGCCTTCCTGTATCCCCCTTCAGATACTGGAAAGCTACTATAAGGTCTCCTGGAAGCCTTCTCTTCTCCAGGCTGCAGAGCCCCAACTCTCTCAGCCTGTCCTCACAGCAGAGCTGCTGCAGCCCTCTGAGCATCTTTGTGGCCTTCCTCTGGACTCGCTCCAACACTTCCATGTCCTTCCTGCGCTGGCGACTCCAGAACTGCACACAGGACTCCAGGTGAGGTCTGAGGAGAGGAGAGTAAAGGGGCAGAATCTCCTCCCTTGCCCTGCTGGCCACGCTTCTCTTGATGCAGCCCAGCACACAGTTGCTGTCTGGGCTGCATGCACACACTGCAGGTTCACGTTGAGCTTTTCATCACTCCAGACCCCCAGGTCGTTTTCCTCAGGGCTGCAGTTATGCAAGTCCCAGGATGCTCTACTGTCAGACCACCATTGCAGGTCCTAGTGGGAGGATTTACAGCCAGCATTTTGTACAGAAGAAATTACCAGCTAGACTTTGTTAATTGTGTTATCATGCGCACCAATTCATATATCTCTCCTACAGCAAAACCTTTTTATTACGGGTTTTCAAAAACCAATACTTGAATTTTAAACTTTAATATGAACTTACATTTTAAAACATTAAATTATCCAGCGAAGCGGACGTGAATGTGAAAAAAAGGCCATTTCCTCCATCATTTCATTAAATTTGAAAGTACTTATTTATTTTAATAAGTTGAGATGTCCATATGCCAGGAAATTAACATCAAAGAATGTTAAATATGCCCAGTATCAGTTAAAAGCCATGGAATATTATGCATTTTCAAAAACAGCATAACTCAGCAAAACTACTTTCCCAGCAGTTACTTTTTATTCAAGTTTCCAATACTACTTGAAGGAAAAGAGCTGAAGAAGTTGATCAATATTCTGCACTCCAGTTCATATACAGATATCATAAGATGCAATGTTGAATCACAAGTCAAGGCACCACATCAGAACCACCTTCCCTATTTTAAGCTCTTCTGTTAATGCCTAACAGATGGTTGGCTACCTTGTGCTCTCCCAGGGGCTTCTGTGCTGACCACCTTCATTGGCATGTATGATTATGTCCATGGATGGCCCCAAACAGAAAGGCTGCAGGGGGCCTGGATCATTTCCTCTGAACAGCTACACTTCACTTAGGATAAGAGGATAGAAATTCAGCTTACATTTTGATCAGTGGAAATACCCAGGTGTTCTCCTGTCTAAAGAACCACCCTGAAATTACAGGGGCTGCCTTGCAGAAGAGGGACTTGACTGGCATGTCCTCTGGAAAGCTACTCCTGAGAGCTTGGAGTTTTGAATAGGGGCCCATAATGGATTAGCCTAGTTTCCTAAAGAAACAGGCTTAGGCATTTGAGCCTTCTATTGCAGCTTGTCTAGCAATTCTCCTGCCAACTCCCTGCCAAGGCTTTCAAACCTGCTGGTTAGCTCTGACCAAATCTGAAAGAAGTGGGTGATCTCACAGCACAGCCCAGTTCTGCGCAGTCCAAACATCAGCATGGGCAATCATGGCAGGGAGTACTACTGAAGGCCATGAAAGAAGTTCAAAGTTTCTTAGGTATCAGAGACTTTTCATGACATATGAAGAACTTAGCTGCTTATAGAGCTGCACAGTTCTGGCCTTTTTAACAGCAGAGAAAGGGAAGGCTCTTTGAACCTTCTCCAGCTCATAGTCCTCACCTCATTAAACTCTGCTTCAGCCATTCACACACTTAACACCAAGTCATCTCTCAGGTGGCTTGTACAAGTTTAAGGTAGAGGTAACTTCTCTGTGTTTGCACTGCGAGCAATTAAGTCTTGCAGACATCTGGGGATCCCTTGTGCAATATAAACAGTAACTGAACCACATACACCTAACCCTCCTTTGCAAAAGTCACATCCAATTCTCTCTGCAAACTTATCTTCGCACAGTGAATGGCCTTCCTCAGAGATGAGCATACAATAATGCTGTATGACACGGGTGTGTGTCTCACTTCCAAGTCTTTAGCAACAGAAATATAAAATTAAACACACGACTTGAAGTGTCACAAAAGCTTCCGAGTTGGAATCTATCTGGAAAGTTCATGTCACCTCTGGTTAAGAACAGATAAGGATCTGGCAGATAAAATGGTTTTTCATACCCCAGAAGACAACAGCAGCAGCCTGAGCCCAGCAGCCTGAGACACACCACCACACCTCGGGAGCAAAAGACAGCATGTAAAACTGAACATGAAGTGATCTAAACTCTCCATGACTTCACTGCCATAGTTTCCTCAGGGTAAATCTTATTTCTGTACTCGAGAAATACATTCACTCAAACACAAAGCAAATCAAGTAACATTCAACCCTTCCTTCTGAGTACATACACTTACTGGTTTGTTCATGCTGCAGTTTGGAACATAGGATTGACCTCAGTGAGGTCCTGACCCAGAACTGTGCAAAAACACATGATCAACATTTAAGGGACCTTTGTCACCTCAGCTCTAGCTGTGAGTATTATAAGTTGGGAAGGAGACAGGAGACATTTGTTTCACTATTACACAACAGAAAGTACAGTCCACATGCCAATATTCATCGCCTTCAGGCATTCAGCTGCATGGATGTTCCCCCTTGTGTTTCTGAGGAAATTTATACACCAAGACAGTTCAGAATGTCTCAGAAGTGAGTAAAAAATAAAGAACCCCATGCGAAACAGCTCCTCCTGAGCTTTGTGCCTGCTGCACAACTTAGATGTTGGCTTGAATGCTCTAATTACAGCAAGGTAGAAAAAAAAAAAACAAAGCACTGAAGGCCAGCTTCATAGCTCTCTGCTCAGCCACACTTGGGCACCCTGAAACAGAGTACTCAGCCCCTCCATGCCCTCCCAACCTTTACAATCGTGATCACAATATGCCCTTACCCTTAGAGCGGCTATGCTAGGATAGATGTGTATCTGCATACATGCCTGCAAGGCTGCAATCCTATAGCAGTGGGGAGCAAACATGCATGAAATAAGACTGCATTCAAAGAGAAATGTACAAATGTACATGAGGAAGGGTTTAGTTCCTCAGGGTAGAGTAGACTGGTTTATGCTAAACTTTGGAGGACAACAGACAGGATGTTCTCTGAGATGGAGGAAGATAGATGGTCTAATACTCATGGGAGATGGTAGCAAAGACTTCTTTGGTGGAAGAGTTACTTCCTGGTCAAGTCAGTTCACTTTGGTATCTTTAAGGTAGATGTGTCCCAAAGGTATCTCACCCTGCTGAGGTTCAACCATAAGGATTCTGAGTCAGTGATGCCCACCAGTCCTTACCACGGCAGCTCAAGGTACAATCTTCACATCTCTTCAATAGGGACATGGTGCTCCTCATTCTCTATGAATGAGACCAGTCATCTCATTAACTGTCCTGAAAACATTACCAACCAACCTCACCTCACAACTGGGTAACATTGAGATGGCAGTGGGTGGGAATACATACTTGGAAAACATTAATTCGGGGTTCTATTGAATTAAATCCACTTGTTTTGCCAGCTCTACAGAAACAGAAGCTGGGTACTCAGGCCCCCAGTAAAGCTTGACATTACTTTTATAACCATAGAGCAACATAACTCTTCAGTAAGTCACTCCAGTGTCAACAGCTTTCCTCGAATAGGAAGGCTAGTGAGATGACCCTTAAGAGTTCAGGGGAGAGTTAAAAACATTTCCAGAAAATCATTCAAGTGCTGTTTAAAGATGTAATTTATATGCACAGCTCTGCACTCCATTGCAGGATTTCATATTTATTTAATTTGATGATTAAAAGTGTGCCCATCCAACTCTTTGGGCACATGCAGTCTTTAATAAAACACTTTGTAATTCAGAGCCAAATGTTCAGTGCACTGAATAGGAAAAGAATGTCTTCTCAAGCCCAACGTAGTCTCGATCCCACAGGAAAAAAATGAGAGCAACAAACAGATCAAGAGTTTCAACAAAGCACTCAGCACAGGGAGTTCAGTTTGCTGCTGAAAGAAGATTTTAGTTCCACAGACGGATCACCTCTAGGAAGGCCGCCTGTTAGCTCAGGAGCTTCACAACACCTGTGCTACTGACGTGGTCTCCCCCAAGGAGAAGTCATCTCTAAGGTAAACAAGACCTCTTCAATCATCATGTGGTAAGGTTGGATATGTGGTCTAGTAAATGGTGCACAGCACTGGGACCTGGGCTGAATTTCCAACTCAGTAGGTGAATCAAAGAAGTTACTTAAACCACCCTGTCCTTCGGTTCCCACCACGCAAAGTCACCTACCTCAAAGATGTTATTAAGAACTAGAACTTCTGTAACTGCCAAACACTTACACTGCAGTACCAAAGGACACCTTAAAGAGATAAAGATGAGACTCTTACAAACTCTAGCTTTCTCTACTAGGCATGTGACATTCGACATAGAAGAAATGGATGGCACCTCTACCCACCAGACTGCTTCACTGCAGCTGACAAGGCTCTGGATAGGAATGTTCAGCCAGCAGCCCACCGCAGCACTTCTGCTCACTCTTCCCTTCACAAGGGAACCCAGCTGGCAGATGTACTCCCGAAGACAAGGACTGCTTTTTCAAGGATCCTAATTAAAAACTGCAAGTCTTCAATGCCACATTCTGCAAGACAGAGACACTTTCTGGGAAAGGGAGAGATGTGGCGATTCCTGAGGCAGAGATACTGAAGTGAAGCTTATCTTCTGAACAGTGACTGGAACAACACAAAGCAGCCATCTGACACTGCAAAAAATAATAGAAATAATTCCACATCTACTGCATCAACTGCAGAACTGGCCTTGTTCAGCTCTTTCATACAAAGGCTCCACTTATATCCTGCAACTAGAATTCTGATTCATTCCTTGATTATTTCATGCTTGGACTATTGCAATAATGTTTGTGCCAAGCTACTTTTTTTTTTAATCCACACACTACAAGGCAATTCAGAGCTTCCCTGCTTGCTTTGTTTCTCACTGCCATATCCTTGCTGTTTGCATACTTTTGTCCCCATTGTTATTCTCCTCTATGCATTCAGTTCCATAAGAAATCAAGACTGGAAGTTCAATATATTACTGTAATCATTCAAGAACCTCAAGGCAACAGCAGACTCCAACCTTCTGTGTATTCTCCACTCCATTTGCTGAGCCTCTATCACAGCTGCTACCCAAATAGTCCATCTTTCTTTTGTATGTTTAAAGTATAGGTGTTTCATATGTTTTTATGTCTAAAGAGCTGGAAATATTTTATACCATCTCCTATTTCAGTGCCTAGAAATCAGCTAAAGTGACAACTTTCTGCTGCATTTCAGCACACTTTCAGTTTTATGAAACAGTGCACTAGTTGTTGCCATTCCAGAGGATTTCTACAAATGTCCCAGTGTTCACACTGAAAATAAATGCAACAAAAAGCACAGCACATTTAAAGTGAGAGGTTCCCCCCCTCCCCAGCAATAGTAGCTCTCTGTGCCTTCTCATTTCAGCATAGATAGTCAGAGCTGTGATTACAGTAGCACAAAGTAAAAATACTTTGATGTAGTATTGGAACAACTGTATCTGAAGCTCTGAAGATTTCATCTCGCATCTGTTGCAGTTACTTTATACTTTTGTGCTGTGGTAGGGAAAAAAAACTTCCTGAAAGAAAGAAAGTTGAAGAGATATCTGTCTCTCTGTACCTCTTACATTTAAGCATTTCAAAACTGTTCATGTGCCAACGATCTATCCACCCACAAACCGCAAGGAAAAAAAAATCCAGAGCATTCAAAAATCAGATTTGCTTTGTTGTATTTGTCATGAAAAACCACCAACTTCCAGTAAGAACTTTGTTTAAAAAAAAAACTTCACCACAATTATGTCCAACATACAAAAATTCAGGCAAGCATTTCATTATGGACTGGATACCACAGTTGACTATGGCAGTAACCGGAATAAACTGTGAGCGTGCCACACAAATGAAAGTGGCAAGAAGAGTGAGTAAGCAGTATTAATGGTGTTCAATAAGGAAATCATGTCTGTGTCTAAGTAGAAACTAAATTATTATCTGAGGTTTTCTTAGTAGATTATTTAGAAACTTGCCAATACACAAACAAAGTAAATGACAAGACTCTCAATCAGAGCTGTGTTCCCCAGCAAAATAGTTTAGTAAAAATGATATAGGCTACTTGGACCACTTCTGGCACAGCTGGCTCTGCTCAGAAGACTGCTAGCATTAAATACTCAGGGAGATGTGATTGTGAATTCCTTATTTATGCTAGCTCCTAGTTAGGAAGATACATCCTGTTCTTAGGGACAGGAACTTGAAACCTCATTTCTTTATTCTCATAACCCGAAAGATAGCATTTTGTATTTGTTATTTCACAAGGCAGAATAACTACAGAAAGATAAAAAGCATTCTCCTTGACATCTTCCTAGTAAGGACACATCTTGATACAGATTCTGCAGACAAGTATGTGTCTAGTGCACGTTTGTACAGTGCCTAGCACATGGATGTGAAACTCATGACCCAGTACCGTCAGAATATAAACAATCAAGATACAGAGATGGTATTTCCTGTTTATTTGAGAGAACACAGCAGTATACAACTTGAGTTGTGCATATTAAAAAAAAAAAAAAAACAAAACCAAAAAACTAAAAAATCAGGGTTCATGCTTAGACAGGAACAGTAAACTCTCACTTTATGGTTGTCAGTGTTTCTCATATGAAAAGTGTAGCACTGATTTCCAGAACAACTGTTCCTCTAATGAGATTGCACATGGAAAAGAATGCACCACAGCTGGTTTCAGCAGGGTTCAGTAAAGACTTCGATTCATCTCTGATGAACATGGATGAAATATTCAAACCTCAGTTTACTGATCAGATATGGGAGTATCTTTTTAGCTTAGTTCCACTTGATACACTTAGTTCCACTCTTTACAGTGAGGGTGGTGAGGCACTGGCACAGGTTGCCCAGGGAGGTTGTGGAGCACAACCTCCCTGGAGGTGTTCAAGGCCAGGTTGGATGAGGCCTTGAGTAACCTGTACTAGTGGGAGGTGTCCCTGCCTATGGCAAGGGGTGGAACCAGATGATCCTTGAGGTCCCTTCCAACCTTACCATTCTATGATTGATAACATTCATTTAGAAGCTGAGGAAGGGAAAGAGCCAGAACCTGGCTCATTTTGACCATCCTGCACTTGACAGAGATGAGTATGCTTACAGTGGAACAGTGGATAACTGCACACAGTATGCCAGAGCTTTGGTCAATATCAGGATTTATTATTCTGAGGGACAGAAAGAGTGAAATACTGACCATGGTAAATAGGCCATTAGTTAACTCTCAGTTCGATAAGTCTTGATGCTTTCCTTACTATGTGCTGCTTATTTCCTGTCCAATTCACATTAGCAGCTTATTTAATGAGAACAATCTAAGCAGAGAGAGAGAAATTCACACATTTACAAAGGACATCACCAAGTTACATTTCATCACAGTTAACGCCATTTGCTATTCTTTCAGGAAATAACCTTTACTGATCTTTCCTGTTTTAATGCCAGCAATTGCTTTTCAGCAGAACTCTCAATTCTTATATTCACCAACGGTTATATTTTAAATAATAGCACCTCAAAGGACAGCAATAACTGCCTAAGTGTTGCAGGACAAAGCATTCACACACTGGTGTCCACTAGCATGACAGGATGTCTACAGTTTTTGTTCTTAATGGACACTTTTCCTCTCACACAGGGTCATGTCTACTCTCGTGAAGCTTATTTTTCCTCTTTTAACTTCTCTTAATGTTCTTAATAGTTGCACAGAATCTTGGAGAGAAAGAATCCAGCATTTTAGGCAGAAAATGCATCAGTAAAGACATGCATATAGAACAGAAGTATTATAAGTAGTACTAATAACTTCACACAAAAAATGAGAGATCAAAGGGACAAAGAGGAAAGAGGTGCCTTGCATATACCTAAGATTAAAGAGAAAAAACAACAGTATGCATTTGCTGCATTGAGTTTTGTTTACAAAGCCATAGCTACATAAACAAGCTAAAAGAACCCATAAACACTCTTGGCCAGAGTCTGCTTTTTTGTTCCCTAAGAAGCCCAAATGCTTTTGATTACTTAAAAGAGTATTCTTTGAACTAGTCAGCCTGCAACACAGACTGATCACAGAATGGCCATCAAGAGAGCAGGGTACATCAGCACCAACAGTTCCACAGCTCAGTTGGGAAACTCCAGTGACTAAAGCACGCTTGCTACAACATCCTGCCCCAGGGCAGTGCAGGCTCCCATTACATTCCCATTGATCATGTGCTAATACTGGTGATAATTAGCCATCACATCTGAGATCTGAAGACCCCAAGTTTCCTGATTTGAGTAATACAGTAAGGAGCAACTTCTGGGTTTCCACAATTTCATGAGGCATTGTCACATTAAATTTGCAAGACAGTTTCTCAGAGAAACAAGTGTAAGTAGGTCTAGGCCATTCAGATACAAGCATCTGTGTCAGCACATCAGACCCTTAGCATCTCCTCCTAAAATCTTGGCCCTCTCACTAACCACTTTTCAGGCTATTGCAAGGCAAAAAAGGGTCTGCTCATGTCACCAGCAAAGTGTTCTCACAACTGACAGATGCAACACTTGACATGAAGAGGCATCTTTAAATATCCGGAATATTATGCTCTGTGAAGCAGCATAACATTAAACAAGGGAGGGCCAGCCAGAAAGCCCTGGATCTGGTAGGCATTTCCATTGCATATTTATATATGTATATATCTTTCAAGATTTGTTCTGTTGGGGGGGGTGGGGGGGTGGTGGTTTGGGGGTTTGTTTTGTCTGTATGTTTTTAAAAAGCTAATATATTTACAGAGGTATTTCCCCATTGGTGACAAGGCACCTCAACTATTACAGACATATGAAAAATATTGAGTTCTGTGGCTGTTCTAAGGATGTGCTAAAAATACTTTCAAACTTGTCCATTTGATGGTCAACATAACAGAGGAGACTACTGTGAGAAAAACAGACTGTGATGAAGCACATTCAGGATCCATACTTGCTTTGCTTTGACTGTGCTGTGCCTATTCCACGTTCCTTTTACACTGCAAGTAATGTGGCCAGTCACAACTTAGGAAGAGTTTGGCAAATCATAAGACACGATCATGGAATAAATAATTTGCCAAAATATACAGGAATACACACACCCAGAGAAATCCCCCTAGAAATGTACTTTAAGCTTCCTGAAAAATCCTAAAAAGAACATCTAGGAGATCTCAGCCTCTGTTGAGTCTTGCAGTTCCTATTTAAAGACAAGTTAGTCTTCTGTTTTCAGTGTTTGCTCACTTCTGAATTTGGTTTAAAGAGCTGCTAGCGTAGACTTAACGAAGTTTCTTCTGAAAGGCTGATTGTGTTTCCTTCTGTCTTTTTGACAGAAGTAATTTAAAATAGGCCTTCTTCATTTAATTATCTAGTCTTTATTTTTGAGAGTTTTATTTCTGAACTGGAATAAATGTTACAGTCAGAATTGTGTCTGTAGACATCAGGCTTATTTTATAAGGCTGAAGAATCCTTTCCTTTACAATCAGTGAAATGAGAGCTCTGTGTTGCCAGCTCTGAGGCTTTGTCCAGGGCACACACAGTACAAGCAGAGGACACACAAGTTCACAGGGTCATTTAGATACATAGGTGCCTTATAGCATTGTTACACACCCAAGGATTGTCTGACTCCTGATCATTAACTGGAGCTTAACCTCTCTAAACTCTTGTGCCGAGAGGAGCACTGTTACCGGGCAGTACATAGTCATGCTATAGATGACTCATGATGCTAAGACAATTCCTGATCTCCAGGGTTTGTACCAGCTCCTGCACCATTCACCCTCTGCAAGAGCACAGAGCAGCAGAAGGCTTTCCTACAGACTAAGAAGGAATTACTCTAAAGTCACAGCATAGCACAGATACACCTTGTGGAAGACACAGCTCTCTGCAATACAGTTGTGCCCTTTTTCCACCTCCAGGCAGGAAGACCACAACCGCTTTCAGACTGCTTTCAGACCTCCTGCCCCACAACTCAAAATTTATTACACAACAGTCAGGCTCAAAACTACACAAGCTCTGCAAGCAGGATGGCACTACCATAAATGTAGAGAGGTCTCAACTGCTATAAATCTGTACAGCTCAAATGAAATCAATATAAAGTCATAGTTTAGCCTGAAGGCAGCCCAGCATAGACACGGGCAGGCTGGTCAATATTGGAGATCAACGGATGGCTGTCCACTGACAGCTGGCAGAAGCTGTCCTGGTCTTATTTACTTCAGCTGGCAAATTCTCGTAGAAGAAACTTCAGATTCACCAAGTGCACAGTCTAGCATAACTTCTTCCCTGCCCATAATTACTGGGGTTGGGCCAGCAGATGTTGTACAACTGACTGGAGAGGACCTAGCCTAACCATTAGAGAATAGGGAAGGGAAGCAGTCTACCAGATAATGTCTATAAAAGAGCTTGGAAACCATTGACACAGGCTAATTGCTTACTGCAGAGTAAAGTTTCTGCTCTCTGTAGGCTCGTTTGATGTAAACCTCCTAGTCACGTCCAAAACCCTACCCGCAGGACAAACATTGTTAGTACATAAACTGCTTAGCCAAGCCCCACCAGGGGTTCCTGGGAAATATTCTGGGGAATGAGGAAGCAAGGAGAAAAGAACAGATAGCATAATCATCCTTCCTCACTGTGCCCAGCTAGAAGCAAACATCTGTCTGGCATCTGGGCTCTGCCACCCACCATTTATTCCCATCTTCAACCGAAACACAGAAGCTAGGCATTTTCATCACCACTCGTCCCCTCAGTGAGAAAATATGGACAGAAGACACATAAGAGAGGCTGAGCCAGCAAAAAATCTCCCATGGAGCTGGGGGAGAAAAGAGAGAAGCTCCTACATGTAAAAGGCATAACAAAGCAGCAGCCTGTAAAAACATTCCATTTCTAGCAGAGCACGGGCTCCTTTCCTCACCTAATTGCTCATCTTAATTTCTTCCCTTTCTCAGGGAGATGCTGGCAATACTGAGACTGCTGCAGGACATAGCATCAAGCCCAGAAAATTCCATTAGAAATAACCATGTGAAGGCAAGTAGAGACTTGGGAAAGACTTTTTTCGCCTCTCAGACACAACCGAAATCACTGCTTTCATCTTAGCATTCACACTTAGCGCACATCCCTGCTCCTCCTGCTCCCAGGCACTCTACAGGGGGGTTGGCAAGTCACAGCTGCTCCTCCTGGCAAGCAGACACCACATCATGGCTCAAGAGGACACCAGATCTCCATCCACTTCATGCACTGGGGCATGCAGTACCTAGGCTGTTTGTCGACACCTGGATTGCATGTCACGAAACCTTGGTAAAGACCTAGATTCTGCAGCTAAATACTTAGTTCCAAACAACATTCCTCTGGAATGACATTTCAAGTCACCTTGTTCAAACAGGAGGCTGATAGAGCATCCTGAGGGAACGATAGTATATCTTCAGGTTTCTTGGTGAGTGCTAGTAAATATATCATTTCCACCTTTTCCATCTCTTTACTCCTATCAGCAACAGGGACAAAAAGGCTCTAATTAGATAGTGCTAATCAGGTAGAATGCCATGTGATTGACAGCTCAGAAGTCACTGTATGTTCTCTGAAAAACAGATGGGCCATTCTCCTCATAGACGCAAGAGATTTATCAAAAGACAAAAAGGATGCAAAACCTCAAAAGGTGTAATTACACATCAGGTCAATACATTTTATTTTGACATAAATCTAAAAGGATTCGTGGGTGGTAAAAGCTTTTTTGGTGAGGAGAAGCAGTGATATTGCTCATAAAAGAAGAACAACATAATCACAAAAACAGAATTAAGAAAACTGTCTGTGC
>VWYK01044262.1:0-11285 GCA_013399775.1 Semnornis frantzii | reverse complement strand
ATTCTATGATTCTATGTTAAGCTATCCTGAACAATCACCTAAACTGAGGTAACCCCACTGGAATCCATGTGGTCTGAAATGCTAAAAATGGGAACAGCAGATCCTGGAGAACACAGGAGCTAGCACACAGGGAATAAACCCACAATGGTGGTGGTGGTGGACAGCTGACTACCAGTGAGAACAATGCGCTAGTTATATGTATGAAACAGAAGACATCAAAACCATGATTTTCCTCCATTTCCATGGAGCTGACTTCCAGATCAGAAGGCAAACAATCTCAGTAACAGCAATGGCAATGGCAAGCTTCCTGCTGACACCACTGGGACAACAAAAAAGCTTTCAAGACTTAACCAGACTGTAAACTTGCAAAAATGCAATCTGTAGAAGTGAAGAAATCTGTGTATTAGTATGTATTAGTTCCATTAGTATGGAACCAGGTACAACACATGGCTGCATTTGCTGCTACCTTTAAAGCAGATCTGTAACTCCAGAGTATCTCTGGCATTAGGCATTGTGCATACCACACTGGGCACACAATGGATACCCCATTGTGCTGGTTTGAGCTAATTGGAATATTTTTTAGTAGAGAAAATTATACTGTAGGTTGTGAAGGAAAACAGTGGTGATGTCTACTTCACTCACAGGCTTGCTGTGAATGTTTACAAAAAGATAAGAGTCTCTCGAGCAGGCAGTCTGGGTCACGAGGCACTTGCTTGCTTCTTGGGTCTTGGGCTAGCAGCTTCTCGGGCACAGCTTCTTGGGCTAGCAGCTCTGGCTTCTCCTCTCTGTTGAATAACTTCACTAACTACTTTTTCTTCTAATCCTCCCCAGCCAATCCTCCTTGCGCGTAAGCCAAACCTTGGGGTAAGGTGTGGGGGTGGGGAGGGTGGTTGGGAGCCCCTCCTGGGGTCTCTGATTTCTGGGAGAGGAGTTGTGTGTCTGTATTACCTTAAACTTGTATATTTCTGTAAATATTCCTGTCTATACTGTATATATTTGCTTGTATATTGTGCTGAGCTGTAAATAGAGCTTCATCTCTTAACTTCCAGCTCCGGCTGAGGTCTAGTCTGGGTCATTTTAAGTGTGAGGGGGCGGGGAACTCTATGAGTGAAGTAGACATCACCACTGTTTTCCTTCACAACCTACAGTATAATTTTCTCTACTAAAAAATATTCCAATTAGCTCAAACCAGCACACCCATCCTTAATGCCCCCATGTTTTAACCACAGTATAAAGTCAGGGGTGGGCTACACTTGCTGACAGTCTTGCCCATGATGTGCTGCCTACTGCAATTTTAACTGCTATTAAAACTGGACATTAGAGATCATTCAGGCCTGGGTATCTTACTTGGAAAGAGATGAACAGCTGAACTGATAATGCCCACAGCTTCAGCATCATATCATTACTTACTTTTGCTATCTGTGCATTTGTTGATAGAAAGACAGACCATAGTGTGAAGAACAGGTAACCTGGAACTATCAGCAGATTGTCTTAAAAGTCTAAATTTCCAACTTGGCCCTCATGCTTTACTTAAAAATACTAGATTTCCCTTAGATGCCTTGGTCCAAAATTTCTCCTGACTCTTTAATGACATGATTGCCTGCTGCCAGGATTTTATTTTGCCACAATATAATCTGGAAAGATCTACTGAAACCTTCTTCTCATGTTTCTAAGCCAAAGCTTGCTAATGATGTTAACCTTGCTAATGTTATACTGAAGAACTTCCATTCAGCCTTTATGGTTTTGGTTTCTTTTTTTTTTCAAAAGAGCTTTTAATGTTTTGCCTTCTGCTGCCACCCTTTCTTTATTTATTTGCAGCGATGCTTTGTGATGGCGGTGGGTGCTCGATTGCACCAGTGGAAGGATGTGCAATCAAACTTGCAACGAGACAGTAGTCTCTGATTGTCATCAGCTGCAGCTCATTATTCTCTCAAGGATTCCTTGTGCCAATCGATGATAAACAATGTGTAATCACTTGCAATTGATTGCAAATCAGATTGCATAGACTGGCATGTGGAGTCCTTGACGGCATAATGAGCGATGCCTTTTGCCCACTCTTGGGTCTGCAGGCCCACATGGCATTATCTGATAGCTGCTCTCCTCTCTTTGACTCAAATGCTAAAGCAGATCATGCAAGACAAGGTTGTGCTTATATTTGGCATCTGACATTTTGGCTGTTCATTTCATACTGGTCCTGCCTCTCCCTGTGTGTGCTTTAGGGCTGTGTTTCCTAGACATTACCCCCAGTGCAAAGTTGCAGAGGCAAAATCTGAGGAGTGAAGGGGATGTTTGAGATTCATATCCATCAACAGTGCACTAAATCTATTCTCATTTCCAAAGACTTCTAAACCTCTTTATTTTTTTCCCTTCCAGACTTCAGTTTTGAGGCAGGTTTTAGAAAAGCAGTCTGGACAAGTGTGTGCATGCAGCCCAGACAGCCAAACAAGTCCTGGGCTGCAGCAAGAGCAGTGTGGGCAGCAGGGCAAGGGAGAGGATTCTGCCCCTTTACTCTGCTCTCCTCAGACCCCACCTGGAGTCCTGTGTGCAGTTCTGGAGCCCCCAGCACAGGAAGGACATGGAACTGTTGGAGGGGGTCCAGAGGAGGCCATGAAGATGCTCAGAGGGCTGCAGCACCTCTGCTATGAGATCAGGCTGAGAGAGCTGGAGCTCTGCAGCCTGGAGAAGAGAAGGCTTCCAGGAGACCTTAGAGTAGCCTTCCAGTATCTGAAGGGGGCCTACAGGAAGGCTGGGGAGGGACTACTGACAAGGGCTTGCAATGACAGGACAAGGGGCAATGGGTTTAAACTGGCAGAGGGGAGATTTAAGCTGGATGTTAGGAGGAGATTCTTAGGAGTGAGGGTGGTGAGGCACTGGCACAGGTTGCTCAGGGAGGTTGTGGCTGCTCCCTCCCTGGAGGTGTTCAAGGCCAGGTTGGACGAGGCCTTGAGTGACCTGTACTAGTGGGAGGTGTCCCTGCCTATGGCAGGGGGTTGGAACTGGATGATCCTTGAGGTCCCTTCCAACCTTACCATTCTATGATCTATGATCTAAGTCACAAGTAACAGAGGAACAAGCCCCTGACTAATTGTTCTAAAGCCAAGTGATGAGTTCAGCTAAGTTTTGCTACTAAGATTTTTACCTTCTAAAGTACTGTAAATTGGATCTGATCTATTGACCATTAGTGGTCTGAAAAGCACCACGAAAAGTACTCAGTGAAACAGCAAAAAGAAGAAAGGATGGCAAAAGTCTTCAGGAGTTGCTTTCTGATTGACATCTGTGGCTGCCATCAGGCATATCTGGCACTGTGATTTAAAATGATGGTGACCAAACACTAACAGTCTGTTTTAAAAAGTATTTTTATCTATTTTCCCCCACACATTTCTATTTACCAATTTCCCTCCCAGCTACTGCATGATAGTAGAATTCTGTGCCAAAAATGTTTTGATATATAAAAAGTTGGTGGGTTTTGGTTTTTTTTTTTTCCACTAAAGGAGGTCAAGGGAGATAAGTTAAAATCTGTTCTCTTTATGGATGTTTTAGTTTTTCAGGTCTACCTGTATGTGAGACTGGAATGATCTCATTTCAACTACTCATCTGAGAAGAGGACATAAAATTCCTCCTGATATCCATATGAAAAAAAATAAGAAAAAAAAAAATCTACTAAAAAATACTTATTGAGTTAGTTGTTCAACTGATAATGAGTCTTTTGACTTCAAGCAAGCAGGGTCTTGGCTTGATCTTTATATTTAAATGAGAAAAGAATAACATTAGCATTCACTGAATATTTTGAGTTAGATAATAATCTCTATTGATAACATACTTCTTTTTAACCATCTGCAAAGCAATCAATTGGAAACTGATGCACTGCTCTAATCTTACTTCAGGATCTGGTTCTTAGGAAGGACTTGAAAACCATAAAGGCCCAAAAAGCAGACTTTGATGGAGATGAAATTCTTCTACTAAGTATGCTTTTAAAATTTGTTTTAATGCTTTCTTTTTTTCTTTTTTTTTTTCCTGAAGAAAATTTGTCTTGCACTTTACATGAACCAATGTAGCTCTGCAGATTCCAACAGAATTAATTGATTTACCCAAATATCAGTGAGGTCAGGGAGAAAATTACTGAATGAAAAAGGCACAGCTAATAATTAAAGAGATGGTCTGGTTTTGTAAATCTTTCTCCAAGTGTTTCATTAATAGTCTTTGGTGTGTTAAAGTACAACTTTTTGAAGCTTGAAATTGCTCTGTGAGCACCACAACAGTCCTGGTTAAAGGGATAAAGCACATATGTTATCTGCAGCAAGCTTCTGGAAAAATATTATTCCCAAGGGAATTCCCTCTTCAGAAGCAAAAGGGGTAATGAATTTATTTCAAGTCCATTTTCCTGGTATGTCAACAAAGGAAGCAAGTATATAAGTTGAGGTTTTCCCCCCCTTATAATCTTAGTTTATAAACAGAAACAGAAGGAGATCTTTTCTTAGCTTTTCTTTTTTAGTTGTGCAGTCTTATCAGAGATCAGAAATATGTCAAAATTCTCTAGTATTTGGAAAGGTCACATATTTGAATGGTTGGTTTAAATTATCTCTGTTAGAACTAAATACCCAGCATTTCACCTCCAAAGTTGAGAACACACTCCAAAATTATGTGAAGCTTTTGAAATGTTACATACAAATGGTGAGCCAAAGTGTTTAGGAAAGGAAATGTGTCCCTGGGGTGAGCCATCCCTGCAGGGCAGTGGCCAGCAGCACTCACATCACACCACTGACTTCAATGGCTTTGCAATCAGGCCCTTAGACCCTTTCCAAGATGAATGCTGGTTGCTGAATTGGAATACTCAGCTCAGCTGCACTACCCTGGACAAGACATCACTTCACAACAGCCATGTATTCATGGATGAGTGACCACACAGGTTCATCGCTGTAAATGGAATTCCTCAATGGCAACGAGATTCATGGATCCCAATATCAGGAGCGGTTTAGCAGCAAGCTTCCAGTGCCCCTTGGAATTCCAGTGAGAGGACTTTCTGAAGGCAGTGCAGCAGCAATCTACCATTCCTGCTGTGCAGAGCACAGCGAGGCACAAAGCATGGGGGCTGGTTGAGTTACAGGTCTGTAAACCCTGGAGAACAGTTACGAGCTGAACGTTTGTCTGCCCTGCCAAAGACCAGATGATTTATATGAGGTGGGTGTCTGCGTGGTGCTCGAGCTGGGCAGACAACTTTATATTGGCTCCACTACGTGTCTACAAAGAGGAGAGCTCTAAGCAGCCTTGTGATGAAGGGATGATGAAGGTGTGGATGGTATGCTGGTATCTTTGCTGTGCCTACAGATGTCTTGCGTAAGAGGCGTTGCAACGTGGTGTAAACTGTGGGAGAAATCCTGCGTGGTTTTGTTTATTTACACTATTTATATTGTATGACAGATAGCCAGTATTTGTGTCTCCTATGTGAGCCAAAATATTGG
Source organism: Semnornis frantzii (assembly GCA_013399775.1). Classification (NCBI taxonomy): domain Eukaryota; kingdom Metazoa; phylum Chordata; class Aves; order Piciformes; family Ramphastidae; genus Semnornis; species Semnornis frantzii. Next base: position 5,826 of record VWYK01044262.1, on the reverse strand, counting down.
CCAGTCTAAAAACAGAGTGGGCATGGATCTTCTGCAATCTGCTTGGCAAATAACGATACCAGGTTCCTATTCACCGCTTTTGCTTTCTGCTGCGTGCTAAAGGAAATATGCAGTTGGTGAGCATCTGTGATAGGTGCTTGGCTTTATTCTGGTTTTGTCTTACTGTAGGAAAAGGCAATTTAATTACAAGCACCGAAATAGATAAAACATAATTTGTTTCTGCTTTGACATTCGTTATGGATTTTTAAGCATTAAAGAGTAAAACAAGAGCTATAGTTCTGGCTACGGATAAATAATTGCAGCAACTGTGTGAAATGATGAATATACTAAGGCAGGATTTATATCTTCAGCGTGATAGTAAAGAATATACAAACACTCTTACACTGAAAATTCTTTCCCTGGGTGTATATATTTGCTGTGTTGGGCAACACTTATAAAGCAGAGGTGAACAACCTGTGCACAGCTGAGAATTGGACAAGCTTGTTCATACCAAAGAAGCAAAACTGCTCTTTACCAATGTCAAAAATAAATATGGCATAAAATATGCAGTGGTAAGAAAGGTGTTGGTGTCTGGAGATGGATTCAGTTTAGAATTAGTCTGGGTTTTGAGGCTCAGTTGAGACAATTAAGACAAGGGTTGTGTTCAACTGCAGAGAAGTCTCAAGGAATTTCTTTTGGCTAAAACCTTCTAAGAATCACTGTTTTCATGAGATGTGTGTGTGTATAGCACATACAAATGATCCTCCAGGCTTGAAACTGTATTAGAACCAAAAAGACAGAGTTCAGACTTCAAAACCTACCTTACCTCATTTTTTCCTAATGGTAACAAATTCAAGGAAGAAAAACATATTAAAACATTATGAAAGTGTGAGAAAGGAGATTTAAACCTGAAGCACGGAAAGGTGATGGGTCTACCACCAGCCCATGCCTAACTTGCTATTAGTATACACAGCCTTCTGTCAGGTAGCCTTAAATGCTTGAGCCATGTGATATATTGTTAGAAAGTACTTGGCAAATAGTGGTGGCTGAAGTGTGATTTACAGGTCCAGCCTTACAAACAGCAGCACGCAGTGCACGAGAGCAGCTTTTTACCACAGTTTCGAGCAGAGACACTATGCCATCCTGTGCTTTGCAGCTAGCTCTGTGCATTTCTCATCCAAAACAAGCTTTATTTTCTCCTCTGCAGATCTTTAAAAACTTTTCCTTGGAGATGAAGCCTCTATTATACAGTAGGTGCGTGTGTCACAGAAATTAATGAAGCTAATGAAATGGCTGTCGGTTCATGTGTGATTCATCAGTCACACATCTCTGTTTAACTTGCACAGGTTTGGAGCCTACTGCTCACACAAAAGTCTCACTGTTGGTTTAAGAAATCCNGGAGACCTTAGAGTAGCCTTCCAGGATCTGAAGGGGGCCTACAGGAAGGCTGGGGAGGGAATATCGACAAAGTCTTGCAATGACAGGACAAGGGGCAATGGGTTTGAACTGGCAGAGGGGAGATTTAGACTGGATGTTAGGAGGAAGTTGTTTGCAGTGAGGGTGGTGAGGCACTGGAACAGGTTGCTCAGGGAGGTAGTGGCTGCTCCCTCCCTGGAGGTGTTGGAGGCCTTGAGTGACCTGTGCTAGTGGGAGGTGTCCCTGCCTACGGCAGGGGCTTGGAACTAGATGATCCTTGAGGTCCCTTCCAACCTTACCATTCTATGATTCTATGAATGCTTATAGTCACAAGAGCTATTTTGGCTGGGCTCACTGCAGTTCTCTAAGCCCAGGATTAACACTGCTTCCCCTGCCTTTTGAGAACAGAGGGGTTGTCAGTATCCTCCAACCAGCAGCAACTAAACCCAGATGTTTCAGTAGAAGAAACCTCTCATCAGGCTTGTAGAGATGAGCTCTGAAAAACTGGTTTGCTTGTTTGTTTGTTTTCACAAAGGGGAGCGCAAATGCACCTGAGTGTAAATGCAAATTGAGCTTTTTGAGTTTCATGTTGATACAGCAAAGCCTAAAGGAAATTTACAAAAGTACCCAGCCACCAAACAACTCTATTTAGTTTGTGGTTTCAGAGCTAAACTCCAGCCCTTGAGGATCACTGAAGGTAAGTTCAGGTTAGAAATTTTGCTTTTTGGAAGTTCAGGGTCTTAAATTTCATTTTGAAGCGCTCATATGGGGCTACCTACGTAGGCAGGTATTTAGCTTGTTTAAATTGGTGTTGTTTTGGCTCTAAAGAAATAAGAGGTGATAAGCTGCAGGTCTAAATGTAGCATTGCCACGTGTCTTCAAGTTGGACAGGTTTCTAAACAGTAGCAATAAGGCAGGATAATATGAATCTCAGCTCCAGCAATGCCTCCAGTAAAAACACCACCCAAAGAAGAAGGATGGAGGGTGGTGTGTGTGCTCTGGCTGTGGATGAAAGAACCTACTTCAGAAAGCAGGCATGAAGTGAGGCATCCTGGCTGAAGCAGTCTGCTTTGAAAGTTAACTCCTTTCTCCAGGCAGTCCTGTCGTGTCCCATCTGTTCATTGCAGTTGTCAGGCAAATAAGACCGAGGTGCATTTGCCTGACAAGTGCCATGAAATAAGAGTTTGCACCAGGCAGGCAAATACTGAGGTAAACATCTAGACCTCTGCGGTCATGGGCACATTACTTCAGCACATCTTCCCCCCTCATCAGATATCTCTCTGGCCATCAATAGAACAATACGATACAGGGTTATTGGGCAATTAATAGGGGTTAAACATTCAATTCCAGCCCAGCCCGAGTTGTTAGGAGTCAGTACAAAGTGCTGTAAGTAGCGTTTGTCCCAGGAATGGTGGTGCCAGGATGTGCTGCCTGAAGGATGGGTGTGCATAATGCAGGACCATTGCCCTGGCTTGTTCAGCTCATGGCTCTGGTACCGATGTCATGGGACGAGGAATACAAGCATGCACATGGCCTCACTGCCAATAATAATATCTATCCACCTAACTTCAGGTAAGTCACTTTACCTGACTCATGCTACCTCTGCAGATTGAACATTGCAGCTCTCTCTCAAAGGGACTTTGGGGACTGAAAATCCTGAGGGCTCTGAAGAGTGCAGAACCGCATAACAGTATGCACAGAGGTAGCCCCCACCTCCTGCCCACTTGCAAGGTTGAAAATTGCTACCATCAGACTCAAGACAACAAGGCTGTAAGGACAAATATTCACACCAGAGGAAGGGATTATGCCTTTTCTGCATGAATAATCCTGTTTGCTGACATTGTGTGTCTTTGCCCAACTTTATGTTCTACATCTGGGCTCTGGCAGCTAGAGAGCTGTGCTCAGGGCTGGCACTACAAAACGGCTCAGTAAAGGACACCAACAGCAGTGAAACTTGGGATTTCTTTTTTTAATATTTAAAAACCAAAATCCCAGTGAAATAACAATCCCTTAGAATGTGTATTATTTAGTTTCAACGGAGTAAAAGGAGCTCCTATAGCATTTTGAAAGAATGTTCTATAGGTCTGCAGTGATAACATGTTGGAAGTAACTAACAGTTATGTTATTTTTGTCCTGACTAATAATTCTCAGGGAGCAACTGATGTTTCTTTTAGAGTTAATAAGAAACGTTTGCAGCAAAAGCAGGAACTGTGGAGATAAAGCAATTGGCAAGAAATAGTATGTTTAAATACCATAAAGCAGCCAGCATCCAAACAGGTGTGAGATAAAGTGGCATAAATAAACTACTCTGTATGCAGCCCATCACACAGCAGAGGTGTGTAAAAAATTGCATGAAATAACTTCACTCCTATTCAGAGGAAAACGTAACAAAACCCATCCTCGTGCCTCCTAATTAGCTTGAGCAGCCGAGAAAAACATTTTTCACATGTAGACATTTCTAAAAGTTTGAAGTCTGTTCTGTGAAAATGGAAAAGAACCAAAAGAAGCAGCCAGATTTGTAAACCTTTTGGAGAAACTGTATCTGAATTTTTGGAAACCTCTTCACCAGTTAAAGAATCATAGAATCATAAAATGGTAAGGTTGGAAGGGACCTCAAGGATCATCTACTCCCAACCCCCTGCCATAAGCAGGGATACCTCCCACTAGTAGAGGTCACTCAAGGCCTCGTCCAACCTGGCCTTGAACACCTCCAGGGAGGGAGCAGCCACAGCCTCCCTGCGCAACCTGTGCCAGTGCCTCACCACCCTCACTGGAAAGAACTTCCTTCTAACATCCAGTTTAAATCTCCCCTCTGCCAGTTCAAACCCATTGCCCCTTGTCCTGTCATTACAAGACCTTGTCAATAGTCCCTCCCCAGCCTTCCTGAAGTCTGAAGAAGAGACAGTGAAGCCTCTTTGAAGCTTGCAAAGTAACACATGGCCCTTTCAGATGTTCTGCATTATGGTAGCAGAAGATGCCTGTGTTATTTTCATTGCTGCTGCTTTCACAAACACACAGACATCTGCCCTTTCTTCACCCAAACCTTTGGTTGCATTAAGGGGTGTTTGGCTTAGATTAAAGATTTTCTTTCTTTTAAGACCAGTCAAATGCAGAGTAAACCAGCACTAGCAAACACGAGGTGAAAATAATCACCCATGCTCACATGACTGATAAGCAGAACTATGGGAAATGGCTCACAACAAAATCCACCTGGTTTCTGTGGCTCCTACAAATGAGAAGCTATGATAGGTTCATTGAAAGGTTTGTCAAAATCCACTAACTTTTCAGATAAGTGAGATGACTTGTATTTTTTTGTGTGTGTGTTTGTTTAATCATCATGTGAATTTGTTCAGTGTGTTAATTCTAGGTCATGAGTTACGATTTTGGTGAGTTTTGCTCACTGTCTTTGAGTTCTTTCAACCTTACCTCAAAGGAAGACAAGAACTTACAGGTGTCAGTGTGCATCTAGGTACCCACAACATGAAACTGCCCAGTTTCACATGGCTTTAGAAATCAGAGCTCTCCATGTTCCTCACTGTAGCTCCCTTGTTTGTGAATCAGGTCCCTGAACCCGTCTCTGTGCAGTCCAAGTTGTGCAAAACACCAAAGGGGAATCATAGAATGATAAGATTGGAATGGGCCTCAAAGACCATCTAGTTCCAAGCCCCTGCCATAGGCAGGGACACCTCCCACTAGCACAGCTCACTCAAGGCCTTGAACACCTCCAGGGAGGGAACAGCCGCAACCTCCCTGTGCAACCTGCTCCAGTGTCTCACTTCCCTCACTGGAAAGAACTCTTTCCTAACATCCAGTCTAAATCTCCCCTCTCCCAGTTCAAACCCATTGCCCCTTGTCCTGTCATTACAAGACCTTGTCAATAGTCCCTTCCCAGCCTTCTTGTAGCCCCCTTCAGATACTGGAAGACTACTCTAAGGTCTCCTGGAAGCCTTCTCTTCTCCAGGCTGCAGAGCCCCAACTCTTGTAGCCTGTCATCATAGCAGAGGTGCTGCAGCCCTCTGATAATCTTCGTGGCCTTCTCTGGACCCGCTCCAACAGTTCAAAGTCTTTCCTGTGCTGGGGGCTCCAGAACCACACACAGTAAAGCAGAGCAGAAAGCAGAGCATCTCCCTCAGAGACTTGTTGTCTGGCCTCTAATAATACAGTGTGTCTTGGGAAAAGGAACTGATACGCTGCAGATAAAATTCTCCTGGTAATTTCTGTTCTGCATCGAATGGAGACTTCCTAAACACAGCCACTGGGCTCCCACCCAGTGTCTGGACTTAGGGAAACACACTTCATACAATAACAAAATTTGCTTCTGCCATTTAGGGCTTAAAAGATTCAGAAGGGCTGATCTGGAGAGTGCATAACCTGTGTTGTTGGTATCCCACTCACAGCCTGCATACAGTAGGATTGTGTGATGGTTTGGGA
>VWYK01044249.1:0-11336 GCA_013399775.1 Semnornis frantzii | reverse complement strand
ACACACACACACACCCCCATTACGATAGTCCTATATAAGGTTGGTTGTCTTTCCCTTGCTGAGAGTAGTAGGGCTTTTTAAACAGGAAAATGACAGACATATCATTAAGGCATTGATCACCTCATGCAGAAGATTGTGCACTTCAAGCAGAAAATGCATTAGCAGATGAGCTGTTCAGTGGGTTAATAGTTTTGGTTTTCCTAATATTTCTTGTCTAAGGGACAGTATTGTGTAGGCATCAAAATTAGAAATACCCAGACCATCTCTTACTTAGGAAGATACATTCAAAATAGGGGTTTGGCTTTTAGTTTGGCCTTTCATTTAAATAGCTCTTACAACACTCATGGAAAATGGGTGTGTAATTTTTGTTTGGTTTTCTTTTTTTCTGTATTCCCATACTTATTTGCAAAGAGAGACCACTTGTCTTTGTGTTTCAGTTGGTTCACTTCCTTAGCACTAGGGGCCTGGCAAGGGGAGCCAGAGGAACTACCAGGTATTGTCCAATCTCCCCTCCTCTTTTCAGGCTACATACAATACTGTTTCCCATTGTAGGCATCACACAGATTACATTAATTGCTGCTCATTTGCTGCTCTAAGTTGAAACAATTTAAGTTGTCTGCTAGGAACTGGTTAAAAGAATGAGTGCTTGTGTGATACAAAAGACTGAATGCATCTGGCCAAGCTAATTTTAGTCTTGTGATAAACCACAGGAAAAGTTACTAAGATTTCAGAAAAAAAAAAAAAACATACATTTTGAACTTCTCTTTTTCTATTGTAACATCCAAGTTCCTGCAAAAGACACCACACTGAGACAAGGAATTTATCACAATCTATCCAACATTTCAGCACTACAGTAAGACTAGTAGCTGTCTAGATTCTTATGTTTAATATGGCACTGACCTGGCAATCATTTTAATAGTGAGCTGAAGGGCAGAGAAAAAGGCATTTTGATCCTCAGATATAAAAAAAACAATCTAAAAGAGGCTTTCTAAGCCTGTCCTAACTCAGCTTTTCCATTTTGTGGCCGCTGGGCCAGAGACAGTGAGATTTTTGTGCCAACTAATGGCTAAAGCATGACCAGGAGTGTTTTAGTGATTGCTCCTGTGAACAGCTAAATATTTTATGAAAACAAACAGCTTTTATAAGAAAAAACATTATAAATTCACATCAGACCAGCAGACCAAATAACTCAAGCTGACAGTATGGTCTGCTAAACCAGCATTTTGCTCTGTCCAGTGCCAGTGATGCCATTTGTGCTATACACTCGAGTCCTTCTATTTATTAACATTTTCTATTTTCTCTTATTTCATGTACTCAGTAGCATTAAAATAAATTCTAATTTTACAATAATTTCTAATCACAAAAATACTTACCTGTCAAAAAGACCTATAAAACTGGCAGAAACCTTAATCTTTCAAGATTTCAGATGTATTTCCAGCATTTCTTTTTTTGTTTGTTTTCTCCATATTTTGTTCTGCAGTTATCGGATAGAAATTATGAACTCATTCAGTCTGAGTTATGTCTATATCGTATGTTGAGTGCAGGTTGTAGTCCAGGACTCTTGCAGCATCCAGCTCAGCCCATGGGCTGTGAGGTGCGATTCAGGTGGGAAATGTGGCCAAGAGCTGAAAAGGAACTGCTTTCTAAACCACATCTCACATGTGAAGACAACACCTACTAGCTAAGTGGTAAAAGCCAGCTTCTGAAGCTGTCCCCCAGCTGTATCTGTGTTAATGTGCTGTGATGTCCGGTTGCAAGATCAAAAAGGTTTACTTAAAACACTGTGGCTTGAAATGATGGTTTGATTCTGCACTGTAATGAGCCCTGAACCCTCAGGCACTTTTTTTCTTTTTTTTCTTTTTACTTTGTGTGTGTGTGTGTTCACCTTTGGGAGGTAACAACTAGGAGCTGAATTCAGTCAAAGGCACTGCTCCTTATGACTCCTTTATTACCTGTTGCTGCTTCTCAGCCTGAGTTTGTGTTGCTCTTTGCACACTGCCTGTGAAGAAGCACACTGTGCCATAGGCGATCTGGCTCTTCCATGCCCTAGAGTTAGCACCACGGCTGGGTTTGGAGTGAGCGGTGGGTTCAAGCATGCAGTGCACACGTGTCTGTGGATATGTGGTTCTGGTGGCAGGAACAGATGCAAACAGTTTGAAAGGATGCCAAACAGCTGCTGCCATGAGATACAAAACTGTGCTTCTGTATGACTGATGAGGTTTTTAATAAAGAGCATCAGTCTTTGTCAAGCAGTACTCTGCAAAGCAGAGGTTTCAGCGCTCTGTCCATAACCACATCACATCCTGTCGTTAGGTGAGGCTGAGATGTGACTGAGGAACACCCACCAACAAAGCTGTTCTTAGGGCTGCCAGGCCTCTCTGAGGCACAGCTGGCAGGCATGGCACATTGCAATTATGCCACCAGTGCTGTGAGATGCCAGAACCACCACAAATCCATGGTATCACTTAGCTATAGTGGGGTAACCACCAGCAGCAGCTACTCCGGCTAGCCTAACCCCTGTGTATGTCTTCATATTAAACTGTTTCTAGTATATACGTTTAATCACTCTGCCACCCTGTGGTCTTTTCAAGAACTTAAGTATGAAAATATGTATTAGAAAATTGTGAATTGATGCCCTCCCCTCAAAAAAAATCCAAAAACAAACCCCAAAACAAACCCCTCCCAAGAACCAAAACCAAACCTGTTGAAAGAAGCTAATGGTAATATTAAAAGCAAATATTATTATAATGTAATATGCACAGGATAAGAAACATACTTAACTCCATCACTAGTGTCCCTCCACAATGGACAACAGAATAACTACCCCATCAAATAAAAATTTAAAAGTCAGTAAAATGCTAGATAAGTCAACATTCTCTTTTATGAAATCACCTTGCAAGGAAGTCTTTGTCTGGTACCTCCTGTGTTCTCAAAATATTTATGGAGATCCTGGAGTGCTGAAGAAATGAGATAAACTCTGAAGAATATGCTTCTAGAGTAAAGCAGAAACCACACTGCACTGAGATCTAGCAAAATGATCAGATATGACCAGGCTGTTTAATCTGCTAAGAAATGCTAGTCATTTAGCTTAATTAGTTTTTAAATAGAATGAATTCCTCAGAGTCAATCACTCAACATTAGGATGCAGGGCTCATAGCATAATACTGTGTGATTTGGTATACTGCTTATTTACCATTACTTACCTAGCATGAGTATGTAGGTTTGCCGAAGCCGTAGGCCATGAGCTGTGAACTTTCACCTAGATATGCTGAATTTTTATCTAGTAAGTGAAGAAGGGCCTCCAGAGCCAGGGATACCAGAAGATAAAGAGGCTACAACTGTTAGTAGAAGCTGCAGCTCAACAAGGTAACAGCCTGCTTGGAGACAGAGAAGGAATCCAGTAAGGTGTCAGAAGATGTCGTATCAAAAACCACCACTGGACTAGCAGACACATGGAAGATGTGTGAATAATGCATTTACTCCAGAAAGCTACCCCAAACAAAGAAATCCACAGGCAATTATACATCAAGTATACCTTTACAGTCTATGCACACACCATTCCCCAACAGACATTCACCTCCTAGATACTAATAACAGTTTCAAATAATTTTGGCAGCAAGTGTATTACATGATTCAATTTTAGGTCCCACAGTAAAGTATTGCTGTTAATTTTGCCAACAAACAAAATAAGCTTCATCTGAATTACAATTTTTGCTGTGGTAGAAACACTCTGGAGAGCTCTCCAGAAAATGTAGATGGAGCAAAAGATTTTCACAATGTACTCGAGCATTACATGACAAGTATGCCCTAACCTAAAAGGTCTCTATAATTAGTATATTCTTGGAAAAAAATGTCCTGCTCTTTCATTCTAAGCTTTACACAAATCACAGCCCTTCCCACCGGCTACACCACCCCCTCAGCACTGTGAGGACACACTCTGCAGCTAAGAATGTCCTGGCTGACTGGCTGAGACTGGGAAATGGTTGCTCAGATTTGCACCACCTTACCTTGAGTGATATCAGTGTGGCATGACCAATCCTCTGGTGTTGTTTGCAATTGCATATGCTGTCCTTGTGGAGAAATGACATAACAGCACAATGAGTACCTAGGCACCAGTTGTCTCATAAGCACTGGGCATCTGGATTCTTGTTTGTCACAACCGTACACTCTGAAATTCCCTGAACTGTGTGAAATGTACTATACTGTGTGAAATGTACTACTGGTGGTGTTTGTGCCCCAACTATTCTGGCATGTGCTCTTCAGCTCTGTGCTTGAGTATTTCTTCTCCACTGTTTCCAGTGCAGAACCAATTTTGTCACTCAGTCCAAACAATTGTGTAGTTTACACTAATATGTTTATTTTTTTTCTAATTCGAATATAACTCTTTTGCATCTCCTTGATGGCCTATTAAGTGTGACAAGACAGCACTTATCTGAGGTAGCAATGAGCTATCTGGTTATCTTAGTAATTTTCCTTGTTTTGAGTCATGGACTTGTTATCTCCTGTTTTGTGGTGCTTTGCTGGCTGACATAATCAGGTATGACAGGATTACTGCAACATGATAATACAAATTAATTGATACCTGGAACATAGAATATGCAAGCCACTGCTTTGCTAGTTTAGCTATTCATTGCAGAATGCAAAATCAAAGCAAAACACAACAGAAAGAACAGAAAAAAATCTAACTCAAACCTCAGCTCCAATGGAGAACAGAAAAGTGTTCTTGGGGTCTGAGTTCATTTAGGGTCCTGAGCTATGACTAAGAACTGAGCATTGTGATTAAAGGAGACAAGCACATCTAATCTTTATAGATTTGTCTAACTTTGCTGTGGATCACACTCATTTTGACTTGTGCCACATATCACAAGTTCACAGGATCGCAGAATGTCAGGGGTTGGAAGGGACCCAAAGAGATCATCCAGTCCAACCCTCTGCCAGAGCAGGACCATACAATCTAGCTCAGGTCACACAGGAATGCATCCAGATGGGCCTTGAAAGTCTCCAGAGGAGACTCCACAACCTCTCTAGGCGGCCTGTGCCAGTGCTTTGGAACCCTTACAGTAAAGAAGTTTCCCCTTGTGTTAAGGTGGAATCTCTTGTGCTGCAAACTTACATCCATTGCTCCTTGTCCTATCACAGGGAGCAAGTGAGCAGAGCCTGTCCCCCTTCTCCTGACAGCCCTCAGATATTTATAAACATTTATTANTTTATAAACATTTATTAAATCTTCTCTCAGTCTTCTCTTCTCCAGACTAAGCAGCCCAAGGTCCCTCAGCCTCTCCTCATCAGGCATTGATTCAGTCCCCCTGTCATCCTTGTGGCCCTCTGCTGGGCCTTCTTCAGCAGATCCCTGTCCCTCTTAAACTGGGGAGCCCAAAACTGAATGCAGTACTCAAGATGGAGTCTTACCAGGGCAGAGTAGAGGGGGAGGAGAACCTCCCTTGATCTGCTGGATACACTCTTCTCTCCTGTTGTCTGTAACTTACTGTTTATTCATTTCAGCAGTATTGCCCAGTTCTTACATTTGAGACAGACTAGAAAATCATTATTCGAGATATGTGTGCATTATGGATTTGTACAGTGGCTCAATGATATTTTCTGGTTTGTTCGTGCCTTTCAGGATGAATTTTTTTTTTTTTTTGAGGGGTGGGTTGTTTTTTGTTTTGTTTTGTTTGTTTGGGCCTTTTTTTTTGGGGAGGGGGGGGGGTTTTGTGGTTTTGTTTTGTTTTTCTTTTTTGGTTAGTTGGTTTGGTTTTTTCTCTTTCTTGTTTTCCTGAGAAGGAAATACAGGACATTCAATGTAGACAGTTACTCTCCCAGTGTCTGACAGGAGCCTGCAACATGCTGAAAGGCATTCAGAGCTCTTGTGCTCTAACTCCAGTCACATCTTCAGGTCCAACTGTCATGGTCACCTTCTGTGCTGAAGCACAATGGGTACATCCAATGACAGGTATTTCTAGAAAATGGGTGAAAAGTAACCCATGTGCTAATTTTACATATTGCTGGTGTCATTTGAGCTGAAAAAATAAATCCTTGGACTAAGTTTTGTGAAGTTTTAATGAAGTTGTGCCCAGCTGGGCCCTGAGTTACGGGGAGACAAACGGCAGTCGTGTGGCAGCAAGAGTTGGCAGATACTTGCCCACGGTCAGACACAGCTGTTGTGATGAAGCAGCAGGGTTGGGAGATGCCAGTGGGTGTCCACTGCAGCTTGCCCGCATCTTCCTACCCACTGCCAGACCCCATGAAGATGGTTTGGGCCATCACCATTGGGCCATTGGCTGCCGCCCTTGCTCTCATGCTCTAGTTGTCAAGGACTAAAGCCTAGAGGGTGCTACCTCAGATCTGGACAAAGGTTCCCATTCGAGCCTGTTTTCATTTTATTTAAATAGATACTTTATTTATGGCATTTTGTGGAATTTTTTATGGCATTTTATCAGCACAGAGATTTTATTGCAGCTCAGCCTGGCTCTAGTGCACCTAAGACCGAATATAGGTTTGTCCCGGAAGACCCACTGGTGGAGCACCAACCGACCGAGCCGGACCTCACCTGGCGAGAACCCGATGCCGGTAAGTGGAACGATTCCCCTTACGGTGACGCCCAAGGTGCTGTCGCCCGCCCCGTCTACCAGGGCTAAGCACCTCCCCGTCAAACAGAGAAACAACCCGGCTCCCGCACCGCCCTTTCCCGGCACCGCCTCAGCGTGGGCGGAGGGACGCTATGGCGCGGCTTTCGGAAGGGATCGAGCTGGCGGGCGCCATGCGGAGCCGCGCGGAGGTGGATGCTACGCTGCAGACGGCCAAAGTGAACCCGGCGGAGCTGCTACCGGTCGCGCACTCCCTCAGCTTCGGCCCGCGGGCCGGCACCGGCGAGTACTGCCTGCTGCAGCTGGAGCCCGGCCTCAGCGCCCAGCTGGAGGCGGGATGCAGGTACCAGCGGGGTGGGGCGACCCCTGGAGGGCAGAGGGTGGCGCTGCGGGCCGACGCCAAGGCCTCCTCGCCCCGGAGCCGCCCCCTCGCCCCGGCGCTGCGTGGTGCCGGGGGCTGTAGTAGCAGCACTGCCGATGCGGGGCTGCCTGCGCTGTTCTTTGGGGGGGGTGGTATGTCGGAGCACCGGCGCCGCATGATGGAGATGGGGCAGGGCTGCGCCTCCTGACAGCTGGCAGGGGTGCGCAGTCCCGCCTGCAGTGTTCGGTAGCTGACAGGGCTCTTCAGCGTGGCGTTTTACAGACTAATTTTTCCAGTACGGATTGCGTGAAAATGTAACCGTCCCTTAAACCCGGCTTGATTAAACTAGTAACTAAAAGCTAGCATCAGCCGAAATAACCTGGAAAAAAAGCAAACAGATCCAGCACTTTATGGTTGGTATTTATGATACATTGAGATTATTTCAGTAAAAAGTACAAGACAAGTGAGGAGGTTCAACTCTTGCCTGCATAAAAGCTTTGAATACTTGTCTTTGAGTGGGGAAAACCAAAAAGATGAGGGGGGAAAAAAAAATGTTGTGATATTATAGATTAGCTGGCAATTATATATTTATATTTTGGCATACCGCTACTGTTGCTACCAAATAGAACTAGTTTGTATCTTCCTTACCAATATATCATTGTGCAGAAATATGGGACTAGTTTAATAGGTTTTTCATCCTGAAATAGAGCTAAAAATACATCTTTCTTTTTGTGCTCTTTTCTTTCAGCCTAGTAATCCGTGGTGAAAAGCATGAACAAGTAGTGCTGTGCAGCAAAGATAAAACTTACGACATGAAAATAGCAGATACCTCAAATATGCTGCTCTTTATTCCTGGCTGCAAAACTCCAGAGCAGCTGAAGGCAGATCGAGCATCCTGTAACATCATTCATTCACAGGCATGTTGTGCTGGGGTTCTGCTTGTTTGCTTTAGTTCTCTACTTTCTTATTCTCTATAATCTCTTGTATTTTATCAAAGATGCATATGTGAAACCAGAATGGGATTCAGTTGCCTAAACATAGGCTTCTAATGCCATGTTAGATGCCTTGTGGTATTGGTTTAGCTGTGAGCTACAACTGCAGAAGGATGTCTCCTGAAGGTTCTTTGTATATTGATCAGCCCCAGGAGGATGCCTTTATAAATATGCTTTATAGACAGGGGGCACACTATACCTTAGGGTGTCCAAATGGCTCTAGGGCCCTTCTTTAGGCAACTGACATTTATCCATAATGTATGATAATTATCGTTTCTAAGAAATGAAAGCTTTGGTTTATTTTCAGAGGATAGTAATTACTCATGGTAGGTATTAAAAGCTTTCATAGACAATCTAATTTCTCAGTGTCAGCAGCTATTTTTAAAGTAAACTGTTTGAATGTTGATTCTTGGGAGTGCTTTCCCCAAAGGGCAGATTATACTAAGTCATGCCTGAATATGTTGTTTTTTTTTTAAACACAGAAATATATTCAAAGGTGACTCTCTTTCAACTAGCATCTGGAAAGATTTGTTGGATTGAATGATTTTTAGATTTCTCAGTTTAAAGAATTCATTGTTTTCTGCACTTCTGAGGCACAGTTAATAAAATTCTACTAAAAATAGTTAAGCAAATATTATCACTAAGTCATTATTTGCTGTAACGGATATAACAATATCGTTGAGGAGTAATCTTGGTTGTTCTTAGATGAACATTATAATCAAAACAATATAATTTCTTCCATGAAGTCAGCAGTTTAGGTAATAGAAAAAGTTAATTCAAACTCAAGTGGATCAGTCTTCTTGTCAGGTGGATTAATGAGAAAGTAAAATTCCTCCATGTTCTTTTTTTGCTATGATTAATGATCTCACTAGTCCTCTGAAGTCACACATCAATGTAATGTAAATGTTAATTTGCTTAGGAATTATATTTTGAGGTTTATTTATAAGAACTTTCCTAATGTTTTCCAAAATGTTACATGGTGTATTGACACTGCAAATTGTGAAAAGGCAGAAGATACTATGTTTACTCAGTATTTCGGGGCTTCACCACCCTTCTCCTGCAGTCTCAGTGCTGCTCTTTGTACAACTTGCAGGGCTAATGTGGCCAAAGCATCTGCCTATAACTGCAACATTTGGACCTGTTCTCTTTGTTATAGGTACCTTGAATATATTTTTATCAACTAACAGCAGATTTTTATTCTTCACTGCCTGTGGTATTTTTTAATTGAAAATATTGCAATGATTCTTTCCTTTTTGAAAGATATACCTGGTTAATAAATTCTCATTCTCAGTGACTAGATTAACACTTTTTGCTGACAATTGTTTGTAAACTTCTTCAAATCATATTTTAAGAGTCACTTTTTTCTTGCAGATTGCTGGTTTCTCCAATAACTATTGGGAATTAAGGAGATGTCGACCAAAACTGAAGAAGCTGAGGAAGCTTTTAATGGAAGACCCATACAAAGGGCCAGATAATCAGAAAGATCAGACCTCAACATTTTCAAAAGTAAATCAGCTACACAAATTACTTTCTTTCAATTGGTAGTGAGTTAACTACAGGAACACATTTGTTTGCATGTTTCTCATGCTTGAGTTATTTTTTTAAGCCTACTATTATAAAGAAATTGATAGTTATTAGCACTTCAACTCAGTAGCAGTCTGCAAAGCTCAAACCAGCACAGCAGATAAGCTTTTACTTTTTCAAGTGGAAAGAGGAAAAGGAAGGACATAAAAAAAAGACAGGGTTTTCCCCTTTTTATGTGGTGAGTTTCGTGAAGACAGTTTTCAGCACCTTTTGTAAATTTCTTCAGTGCTAGATAACTCCTAAGGTGTAGTGTAGCCTCTCCTCCTCCTTTTTGACTGTTGTGTATGAGCTCAGTATAAGGTCACAGGATGCTCATGTCATCTGCCAAGCAGTCATTTGTAATGACATGGAGAATTACAGAGAATGATGAGCCTGATGTAAGACAGAGATGTTAGTTTTCTCTCTTGGAGAGAAATGCTGCCTCTCTCTGCATAATTAACACAGATAATTTCTGATAAGTTTCAGAATGTTTCCCCCAGTGTTGCCTTATCTCTCTTTCATTTTTCCTACCTACCTAGGTGAAGGCATAGAAGGACACAGCAAAATAAGGCATGGCAGAGAGAAAAGTAAACTATTTATCTCGACACGGAGTTGTTTGGGTTTTTTATTGTGTTACTTTCCCTCTTTGTGTAGGTGAGAGGGGCTTCTGGGAGCAGGCTGTGTTAACCCAGGGCAATGGGATAGCCCTTTTTCCTACAGGATTAACTCCCACTGAGTTCTCAAACAATATGTGTGTAGTAAAAAATTTTCTCTGTGTTGTTGCTTACATGCTTAACATGTAACCATTGAGGTGATGGTGGAGGAGACCTTCCCTTAGAGAAGGTACTAAGTTGGAGATCTGACTTGTAGCCAAAATTGATAAGTGATTTTTGTTTTGCCTTTTCTATGAATCTCACAGATTAATATATGTGATTTAGGAAAGACACAACACATTGATTTTCATTCTTGCTGTGACACATCACTTATGATGCTTGTGCTGGCTTGACATCCTGGGAATACAGGTGTATTTCTTGTGCATGACACAAACACTTCCCTGTAGTTAGACTGGTTTTAATATAGAAAAAGTTTTGAGAAAATGTTGTCAGTTGCAGGAAAAGTTTCAAAGTGTGGTAAACCTTAGAAAATTCAGAGTTGGGAAAAATCATCAATCTTCTAAGTCTTTCTTTAATATAATGCATTTAGTATGCTTGCTGAAGCACAGGAGGAGTGAAGATAATCTCTTTTATTTCCTTACTTTTTTCCTCTGTCACAGTATACAACAGAAGATTTGTTAAATCTGATTCAAGCAAGTGAAGAAGAAATACTGCACCAGTTGCAGGTTATAGATGCCTGTAAAATTGAAGGTATTGATCTCTAGAGAATATTATTGCCAATGAGGAAATAACCTTGTGGGTGTTTTCTCCCCAAAATATCTGTGTCTTCTTCTAAGGCCCATTCCACATCCTCGTCTTTTCAAGGTGCAAGTTACTTCAAAGTATTGATACTTGCTTCCACTAATTCCATATTTCCTTTATTCTCTGCTCCCATGAATCCTGATCAAAAGGATAAAACCAAGAAGTCATTGACCGCTCTGGCTCATCCCAGGGTAATTCCTTCTTTGCTTCTACAAACACTGGCATCACTGCATCCCAAGCATAGCATAAGTATTTTTTGTCTAGTTGCCATCTTCATGGATGAGTGGATGTACCTTTCTGCAGTTCTAGAGGCAAAACCAGCTAAACCCCAGCCCTGCAATAGTCGCAATAGTCTTTCGTTCCTCTCAGACTGAGTTTATCTCAGAAGTCTCCCTACCACATGAAGTAAGGCTGTAACAAG
>VWYK01044238.1:0-10464 GCA_013399775.1 Semnornis frantzii | reverse complement strand
TCTCTTCATAGGGCAGATGCTCATGTCCCCCCATCATCCTCGTGGCTCTCTGTGGACCCTTTCCACCTAGTCTGCCTCTCCTGAACTGGGGAGCCCCAAACTGGTGACAGTATTCCAGGTGTGATCTCAGCAAAGCAGTGCCCTGAAGCCTTTCAAAGGGAGATTGAGTCTGCACTCAACTGTAAATACTTCAGTGTATCTTAGTCACCCTCTGTAATATATGTGATTGCAGGGCAATTCATCTCCTACAAGATTATTATAGATCACTGAAAGAGACACATCTTTATGAAAACTTTAAAAATAAATGAAAAGGTTATTTTCTCAGTTGGTGGCAGACATTCAAAATCTGCTTGTAAATGAGTGTATTTTTAAAACTAAACACAAAGGCTCCCTTTAAGTTTATGTTTTCTTACCTGGAGGCTTAGACTGAAGGTTTTGTGTATGATTTGTTGATACAAAGGTTAGATCTGACTTAAAAAATGGCAAAGTATCTTTATGTAAAACCCAAGTACGTCACTATTCATACACTGCTCCTTTCTAAAACCGTGCAGAACCCAAACAAAAATGTTTATTTAAACCTGCTCACTCGTTTCAGAAACCCCCCCCAAAAAAAGAAATACACCAAAATTCAAACTGCAACACCTCAGCTGGATCTTTTTCCATGATGGATAGGAAAAAAAAAAAGGCTTTTCCAACATTTTTACAAGAAAACAGGACTCTTAGCTTATCTTGGTATGTGGTATGTTTCCACTGCAGCCTCTGTAGAGTTTTGGTTTATATGTGTGCTCTTTCTGTATATAGGTAAAGCTTCACACAAGCTTCATTGAAAGATTCTACAGATACATCCTACTTGTGCCACTGCTTCACTTGTGACCAAATGGTCACCTTGCTTTAGTTAAGGTTCTTTTCTGTGTATAAGAAGAATTGTCTAGCTGATTAAAAACTCTAATATTATATTGAGAAGGAAAATAATATGTTAAGGAAAAGGAAAAAAAAACCTTCAGATAAGCAATTTGAAATCCTCCCTCAAAATTTATCATCTTAAATGTAGGCTTTGAGTCTCTTACAGTAGTAGAGTACTCTCTCCTTGCTATGATGTTGTGTAAGTTCTTTACAGTGAGGGTTGTGTAACACTCTAGCTTTATTCAAAATTATAAATGAAGAATTGTGTTGGGTACAGAAGAACAACAACAGATAAGTCAGATGCTCAGAGGGCTGCAGCAGCTGTGCTGTGAGGACAGGCTGAGAGAGTTGGGGCTCTGCAGCCTGCAGAAGAGAAGGCTTCCAGGAGACCTTAGAGTAGCCTTGCAGGATCTGAAGGGGGCTCCAGGAAGGCTGGGGAGGGACTATTGACAAGGTCTGGGAATGCCAGGACAAGGGGAATGGGTTTGAAGTGGCAGAGGGGAGATTGAAAGTGGATGTTAGGAGGAAGTTGTTTGGAGTGAGGGTGGTGAGACACTGGCACAGGTTGCCCAGGGAGGTTGTGGCTGCTCCCTGCCTGGAGGTGTTCAAGGCCAGGTTGGAGGAGGCCTTGAGTGACCTGTGCTAGTGGGAGGTGTCCCTGCCTATGGCAGGGGGTTGGAACTGGATGATCCTTGAGGTCCCTTCCAACCTTACCATTCTATGATTTCTACTTTCTTTGCCTCTGAACTTCTGGTCAAATAAGAGTATTTGGAGTGGGATGGCAGCTATGAATTGGTATGAACAAGTAGGTAATTAGGGGCAGATGCACAACTGTACAACTATTTGATAGGCCATTGCAGTGAGGCTGGTGTTGGTCTCTTCTCCCAGGTAACTAGCAAAAGGACAAGAGGAAATGGGTCTAAGCTGTGCTAGGGGAGGTTTAGATTGGACTTTAGGAAAAACTTCTTTACTGATAGAGTGGTAAGATGTTGGCACAGGCTGCTCAGGGAGTTACTTGGAGGAACCATCCCTGGAGGTGTTCAAGAAGCCTGTAGATGTGGTACTTCAGAATATAGTGTAGTGGTCATGGTCGTTGTGTTCTAGTTGGGCTCAATGATCTCAAAAGTCTTTTCTAGCCTTAGTGATTCTGGTGAGAGTGCAGGCTAAAAGGGAGCAAATCTATGTCCTGAGGTGTATTTAAGTCAAGATCTTTGTGATACTCTAGGACTAGCTATTCTGATCAAAAGAGGAACAAAAAAAGATAGAGATAAATTGGCCTACAGTTTTCAAAATCCTGTTTACCTACCAATCTCCCAGAGGACATTCTCATCTTGCATGTTTTGGCCAATATGGCTTTGAGGCTATGTGCCTTAGGTCTCAAAGTACGTGAAGTGTATTTTATGGCAAGGAATACCTATGGTGTATACTGCAAGTGTTTGGCTTCTGACGTCTGGCTTTCATTCCACCAGCTCAATCATGAAGTGGTTAAGTGTTATTTATAGCTTTTAGACATTCTTTAAGGATGAATACATTTGCTGAATAAACAAGAATCTTGGCGCTTGTGGGTAATTTATAGCCATTTTAATGCTAGGAGAAAAAGGTGATCTCATACTACAGGCTGAGAACCTGTCCATTCATTACCACATGGCAATGGAATTTCGTTGAGAAGTTGACATAATCTGAGAAAGTCGAGATGCACAGCATCCAGGTACCACTGAGCAGGGAAAGGCTCAGTTCTGTGTTCTAAGGCATGACATAATTTTTCTTTCTCTCACTTCTTACTAATACTATATTAGTATATAGTATATAATATGTATTCTAATAAACTTCTTGACTATACAAGGTCAGAAACATTTTATATTCAGTGCCCTCCATTCACTTGTTTAATTGAAAAAAAAATAACTCTACCAGTGTTGGAATATGTCAGTTTACAGAAAGCAGCAAGAGGTTTTTTTTTCAGTGAGGACTCTTTATACCATGATTCATTCACTGTAATTTAAGCATACCTGTGTGCACTTTGAGTGCACAAAGAAATCCAGTCTTGGTCTGACATTAAAAAACAGTCTTTTCTAGCCTTAGTCTGTAGAACCCATCACCTCTACTGTGAAGCTGCTTCAGTTTCTGGTTTCAGTGCACAGCTGCTGATTTTAATTAGGCCTTTCCTCACTGGATTAAAGAACTTTCAGTGCATGGAGCAATTTTTTTAGGGATCCATGCACTGCAAGTTATTGTCTTGTTTATCAAACAGTGAGTTGCTCCCTGTCTTGTTGTAAGGTATCTTCTCCAACCCTTGATCTCCTATTGTGGGTTTGGGGGTTTTTATTAGTGTTAGGGTCTTTGGTTTGTTGGGGGTTTTTTGGTGGTTATTTTGGGGCATTTTTGTGTGTGGTTGTTTTTTTTATTTGTGGGGTTTTTTGGTGTGTTTTTGTTTTGCTTGTTTGTTGTTTTGGTGTTTTTTGTGGGGTTTTTTTTGGGTTGGTTTGGGGTTTTTTTGGGTGTGTTTTTTTTACATATGGGCTCAAGACACCAGAATTTTTCTAACCACTGCCGGATGCTGGGGCAAATTAATCCTCATTTTCTCCTCCTGATGCTTCCAAGCATTGCTTCACTTACTGTGCCTCTTGTAGTGGCAGGAAACCACAACTCTTCTACACAGATGGGTAAGCAATGAGTAAATCACTCTCATCTTGTTTTGTTCTTAAAACACATTCACTTGAAGCCACAGCCCAGCAATGACCAAGATTGGCAGGTTCTCCCACTGGCAACTCTCATATTTTAGGTAGGAGAGTCTCACTCAATGCTAATGGCCCTTGATTGCTTTTCCCACACTTTCTGGGCCATTTCCTACACTCCAGGCTTCTATGACCAAATGGAGAGTCTAACCCACATTGCCTTTGACTAGCTTGGTGTCCATAAAATGAAATGGAATTGTGGGCACACATGCATTCCTGAAATGATTACCACTCAGTTTTGATTTGCCTGTGCCTGTCCCCTTCTCCATTTCCATCCTTTCTGAAGAAATTTTAATGCATTCTTGCTCTGCTCTGTCATATTTCTTCTCTTGAGCATTTGGTGGATATATCAAACAAGACTGCCAGAGTTTGTGGAGAGAGAGGTTGCTCTCAAACAAGCAAGCAAGCAAACATTATCAACAAAAATAAAGATATACATAGAATTTATTTTAAAAGCAACAACTATGAAGGAGGAGCTCATGATTTAGACACCTCTAACATTTTATTTATATTCAATCTACTGAAGCAAAAAAATTGCTTTTTAAACTTTTAGCTCAGCACAGGTTTCCTTCCATGTTTCTGTCTGAAATCTTATCTTGATTGGCTGTGCATTCTAACCTGAACTGCAGTACAGTTTTTAATAGCTGTTTGGATAATGAGGATTCAATAGATGATCAATCATTGTTAATCCATAACTATGACAAGATATTTACAATGTCTTTCAGTAATCACTGAAACATAATATATAGTAATCAGTAATCACATGCACATAATATAGTCACACTATCCATCACCTTTTTATGTCTAGTATTTTATTTTTAAGTATTTAAGTTCCCAATTAAAACAATACTCAAAGAGTTTTCTTTATTTAATAATGTTGGGTTTGATTTGGGGTTTTTAATTTGGTTGGGGGTTGTTTGGATTTTTGTTTTAATTCTCATGTAGTGCTCTGTGATCTGACAGTACTTTGCTTATTTGCTTACAAAGAAAAAAATTAAAGGAAAAGGAATGACATTTTTATTCTGTAGTGAGCTCTGTTGGAGTGATTTGGGCTATAAACTTTATAGAGTCTAAGTTAGGGTCACTTTCCAGTCTTGTAGGTAGAGTTTTTTAATAATGAGGCCTTGGTCTAATTAGTCTCAGTTGCTGTGTTAATGTAAATAATAAATATACACTTAGATAATCAAATCATTCTTTCACAAATCAAAACTATATATTTATGTATTCTTACAAGTTTCACCATGCACTCATATCATACTTCTTATTGCTGCTTTTTTGTGCTAAAGTAAAAAACAGAATAAGAAACAAAAATAATAACAAAAACCCTCAGTGAGTTAAAATGTAATGATATAAATACATTCTGTAACTGAGATCCTAAGTCATGGAAGGAAGAAGAAACAATCACACACAAAAACCATGTGGAATTTTTATGTTGTAACTTCTAATGTCATGGCTTGACAGCTTCATACTGTATTTTGTTTTAATTATAGGCTTTTTGTTACTGCAATACAAATAAATCTGTGAAGGGAGAAATGATCTTCTGTTCCGAGCAGTAGCCCAAATCTTCCTCAGAACTACTTCCATTAAAGCTGTCTGCATTATTCATCTTGTAAAATTGCTGTCTGAAGTAAGCAAAATAACCTGGGTTACTATTATTCTCTTTCCCTTTAAAATATTTAAGGGGATTTTAATTACCATTTGCATTAATACACAGACATTCTATTTACAAGAGAAGGTACAAAATTATTTGCTTTACACAGGCATGTGTGTACTGTACTTTATGCAGCTATTATACTCCTAGAGGAGGACATCAGGATTCACTTCAGTACTTCAGAATCCTTTTATACTCTGGGCTGTGCAGCAGATTTAGTGCTAGCAAACAGTGTGTGAGATGTCTGTGTTCCTTGGTAGCCTGCACTAAATTGCATCTTCAACTTTTGATAGATTGAGTCTGGATTATCAGCTTTGAAAAAGCATCACCAACTACTTTCTGAAAGAGACTTTTCATTTCATGTATTCTACTGAAACTTAAATGCCATTTATTTGCTAAGCACAGTGTTGAGCAATCATTTGAACAGCACAGCCAAGATTAAAAGATCATTGAAAACACTTGTACTTGGGAAGCTCTCTTGGCTTTGCCAGGGTAATGTGGTCAATGAGCAAGCTCACTAAACCAGAAGTAAATAATGTTGCTAAGTTCCTGTGCTTCTGTATGGTTGTAAGACTTTCACGTACTGCAAAAACTACACCTGTCAGTTGGAGATGTTCCCTTGTACACACGGGCAGAGCCTGAGGAGAGGTGTTCTGGCCAGGGCTGAAATTTTCTGTTGTGTTGGTTGCACATCTGGTAAGATATTGAAAATGATAACCTAGTTACAAAATATATCTATATATGATAAATAAATTCCTGAGCAAATCATGTCTTGAAATGGAAAGAGAAGTGTCTTTGGCAAGACAGTGCTCCTGGATCATGCAAAAGGTGTATTTAGCCATTTAGCTCTCCTAGCTGGAAAGAGGGAAACTGAAACACCTGCACAAAGGAAGGTGTTTCTCTTGATACCTGTTGGATTTTTACATCCATATAGATAGATCTAGATAGATATCCGTAGGGGAACATTCTGTATTAACTGGACATGTGAGCAATCCAAGCTGTGCTAAATTGCAAGCTGAAGTTTCACAGCCTATGTAAAAAGCTTATCCGAAGGGCCAAGGACACCACCTGCAAGCAGCCCCCAGAGGAATGAGAAACAACAACCGNNCAGAACCCGCCGAGGAAAAGAAGGAAAAGACCGGGGGGGGGGGGGGGGGGGGGGGGAGGAGCAAGGGCGAGGCTGGGGGGATTCTGAACAGATAGTGATGAGCTATCTGCTTGGTTCCCTCACAACTTGCACCTTAACTTGCGCCAATCAGAGAATTCCACAATAGTTTGCATCAGGGCGATTTGGGGCAACAGCTTGTCCCTTAATGGTTTGGACAAATTGCTTTGTAATGGGGTGACCTGAACAGTCTGTTAGAAGGGTGTATAAATGCATGTTCATATTGAATAAATTGGCATTGCTTGGATTATGTTGGTCTGTGTGTGGCTCTTTCCAGGATCTCTTGCC
Organism: Semnornis frantzii; assembly: GCA_013399775.1. NCBI lineage: Eukaryota > Metazoa > Chordata > Aves > Piciformes > Ramphastidae > Semnornis > Semnornis frantzii. Next base: position 3,725 of record VWYK01044238.1, on the reverse strand, counting down.
TTGGGCTACATCCCAAGAATTGTTATTTCTATCTATATATCTCAGTATACAGTATCCATACCACACCTTGGCTAAAGGGTAATTCCATATTTAAGACAACATGCAGACAAACAAAGAATGTCCTCAGTCAGAGCCAAGCTAAGTGACCACTGACTTCATTAGAGCAGCACCTCAGTTGGGAAAAACAGCATGAATTCTGGGAAAAGCACATTGTCCTGTAAAAGCATCAGTCAGGCTTGACTGGGCATGGGCTCCCCTGACACAATAAGCTCTGCAGGATGTTAGCTGGTTATTCAGAAAATAGTTAATCCCAGTTTGTTTGAGAGCAATATGCTAAATGAGAGGAAAGGTTCTAAGGAACTGACTCATGTGAGGAGAGAATACATTAGAAATGATGCATAACTTAGTGAGGGCTTCCTTGACTGATAGCTGTGAACAAGAACATAGTGCAAGAGTACACACAGCAGAACAACTCACTGTTCCATGTAAACTGGTATATTGCCTCTGGTAGTGTTGCATGGGTAAATATTGCCAAAAAGATGATATGGAGATATACCTAGAACTATTCATAAGACTGAATTCTGTCAGCGTAGGTTATAGTGAATAAAATCATAGAACGGTAAAGTTGGAAGGGACCTCAAGGATCATCCAGTTCCAACCCCCTGCCATAGGCAGGGACACCTCCCACTAGTACAGGGCACTCAAAGCCTCCTCCAACCTGGCCTTCAACCCCTCCAGGCAGGGAGCAGCCACAACCTCCCTGGCCAACCTGTGCCAGTGTCTCACCACCCTCACTGCAAGCAATTTCTTCCTAACATCCAGTTGAAATCTCCCCTCTGCCACTTCAAACCCATTGCCCCTTGTCCTAGCATTCCCAGACCTTGTCAATAGTCCCTCCACAGCCTTCCTGGAGCCCCCTTTAGATCCTGCAAGGCTACTCGAGGGTCTCCCGGAAGCCTTCTCTTCTCCAGGCTGCAGAGCCCCAACTCTCTCAGCCTGTCCTCACAGCGTAGCTGGTGCCGCCCTCTCAGCATCTTGGTGGCCTCCTCTGGACCCACTCCAACACTTCCATGTCCTTCCTGTGCTGGGGGCTCCAGAACTAAACCCAGGACTGCAGGTGGGGTCTGAGGAGAGCAGAGCAAAGGCGCAGAATCCCCTCCCTTGCCCTGCTGCCCACACCGCTCTTGCTGCAGCCCAGCACTCAGTTGCTGTCTGGGCTGCACTCACTCTGCAACCTCATCTTGAGCTTTTCATCACCCCAGACCCCCAGGTTCTTTACCTCAGGGCTGCTCTCCAGCAGTGTACCTCTGTGAGTAGTGTCCCTGGCTCCAAATATGTAGTGCTGTGCAATACAAGAGCAAAGGAGGGATTGGAAATACCCTTATGACCTCATATTATCCATTTATACTCCGAGTCACTAAAATGATTGCTTCTTATGAAAATTCTTTGCTAAAAGAGTAATATGTGGGCAAATATTCCCGTTGATGACCAGCGTGCTTTGGATCAGACTCAAAACATACTTATTATTCAAACTTAGCTTTCCTTGACTCCTACTGAATTATTTGTGCCCAAAAGGAAACATCTGACTCTCCACGAAACTGCAAGCAGTGGTGAAATTTCTGTCAAGTGCTCCAGGTCTAGCATGCTCCTCAGGTTAATTGTAACTTGTGTGGTAATGTACTACACAGAAACAAGATTCTGCACCAGTAGTTTTCAACCTGTGGCCCACCTATGAATAAGGAACAAAAGCCTATTGTCAGTAGATCAATTTATTACACAGTGTCCCTTTCATCAATGCAAAATTTGGGGGGCTTGTCAGTAAATAATAGGGGGAAAGAAAAGGATTTAACATCACTCCACTGTGCCTAAGTACGTAGCATCTAAACAGGCTGCTTGTTTTAATTTTAGAGTATCTTTATTACTGACCATGTAAGTTATTTTCTCTAAGGACTCACTAAGACAAAATGAAAAGGAATGGAAGAGAAGAATGAACAACAGCTGAATTTCATGAAGCTGTGGTTCATTTCATGCCCATGTGTCTAGGCTTTCTGTCTAGGGAAATGAAGTTACAGCAGGGAGTTGATTCATAACAGGGTCTTGCTCTGATGTGGCAGTAGGGATGTGGCAAGACTTCATTTTCTGATCAAGGAAGTTCAAATTGCTCCCAGGTCCTGTAATTTAGATTGAGAAGGAAATATGTCTTCGCATAACACTTAAGACAGTAAACTCCACCAATTCATCCAGTTCAATCCACTTTTGCTCAAGGACTTTGGTGGGTAATCTGATTCAGACAGTGTGTCATTCTATTTCTCAATAATTTTATTTCAGTTAACCACATTTTACTAGTTGGGATTTGTTTTTGCAACCGTAGTGATGAAATATATTTATTGGCTACAGAACTCTAAGCAGGTGTCTAGCTTTGTCAAATTTCAGTAACTCAGAACATCTTCCATCCACACTACTAATAACTGAAATGTAATTGATACAAGCCTTTGTGTAAACAATATAACCCTTTGTTTCTTGGATATTAAATCATAAAACTCTCAATTTGGAAGTGGCTAAGAAGATTTAAGAATATTTATCAAAATTCAGACATATCTTCCAGTGTTTTGCAATTCATAGAATCATAGAATGGTAAGGTTGGAAGGGACCTCAAGGATCATCCAGTTCCAAGCCCCTGCCATAGGCAGGGACACCTCCCACTAGCACAGCTCACTCAAGGCCTCCTCCAACCTGGCCTTCAACACCTCCAGGCAGGGAGCAGCCACAGCCTCCCTGGGCAACCTGTGCCAGTGTCTCACCACCCTCACTGCAAACAACTTCCTCCTAACATCCACTTTCAATCTCCCCTCTGACACTTCAAACCCATTCCCCTTGTCCTGGCATTACAAGACCTTGTCAATAGTCCCTCCCCAGCCTTCCTGGAGTGCCCTTCAGATCCTGGAAGGCTACTCTGAGGTCTCCTGGAAGCCTTCTTTTCTCCAGGCTGNTTGCTGTGCTGGGGGCTCCAGAACTGCACACAGGACTGCAGGTGGGGTCTGAGGAGAGCAGAGCAAAGGGGCAGAATCCCCTCCCTTGCCCTGCTGCCCACACTGCTCTTGCTGCAGCCCAGCACACAGTTGCTGTCTGGGCTGCACTCACACTGCAGCCTCATCTTGAGCTTTTCAGCACCCCAGACCCCCAGGTCCTTTTCCTTAGGGCTGCTCTCAGCCACTCCCCACCTCTTTTGCCTGTTTTTTTTTTAGAAGAGTGTTGTTGTTTACTATGTAGCTGTACTTTTCTTCTGGTTCTATCTCCATTGTATGCAGTGTCTTCTGGCACAGGATGTATCAGTGTCATCTGCTATGCTATTGTTATGAGAATGACGTCTGATTCTTAGTAACACTGACAACTGATACTTCCAGTATATTTGCTGGCAGATTATTAAACTGTTACTTCCCTTCAGTGTAGTTGAAAATATCACTCTAGCCAAGGCATTTCGAGGTTCAGAGGAGGTTACTTTCATTACAAAACCCAATTATCTTCTACCTTAAAACAGAGGTCAAAATCAAACACCCACAAGGCCTTTAGTTTTGGGTTTTGAAAATAGGGTTTTGGTCATTTAAAAATTGTTTTATTTCCCTTTATTTATTTTCCAAGTAATCAGACTCATGAAAAATGGTTGTTTTTTATACTAAAATGGCCATCTTCTTTTTTCCTTCACCTTCTCTTTTCCTTCTCTTTTC
>VWYK01044231.1:16284-47099 GCA_013399775.1 Semnornis frantzii | reverse complement strand
TGAATAGTGAGAAATAATGTTGCTTCCCCCCCTTCTCCATAACACTTTTAAAGCATACATTTATTGCAGATGTCTAGCAAATGTCAAACAGCGGAATGAAAAGTCTGATGGATCAGGCTACATAACTAAAAGAAGAGCCAAATATTAAAGTCACAGCCTTAAGTATGATGATGATTGTAAGTTAATTCATGTGTATTAATTCAGACATGCCACTCTGAAAAGAGACGATCCAGCATAACGTTTGTCCCTGTGGAACTCTAGGTTTGACATCCTACTCTTCCTAGGTGTCTGATGAGAGAAAAAGGTCAAGTAATTGATATTATTAAGACAATATTATTAAGTCTTTCCAGTGTTAATATTTCCTATTTTTATTAGTTTTTATTTCCAGTTTAGACCTTTTAAGATGTTACCGTCAGCATCTATAACACTCGAAACTATGCAAAGAAGAAGCTGAGTTTGTAAATGCAGTAATTATCAATTCAGTCCGAGGTCCATGCATGGAATTATTCTGTAATTAGGACTGATACATTAATTTGGGTTCTGTATTTTATGGATTCTACGGGTAACCCAACTATAGAAGTCGTTTGTCTTAAACGACGTGTAATAATTTAGCTATTTTATTTGTGCTTCACTGTAGGCTGCCTTGACAATTAAGCTCATGTGGAGTACACAGGGCAGAGAAAAACATCCACAGAAAGGTCCTACGGTCCACCCTTTTCTCCTGATTTCATATCAGACTTGTGAGGTCCCTTGAAAGCATCATTAGTCTCTTTCATTAAGCAATATCTGGTGATAGGGTCTAATTTTTTTCTCTGAAATAACTAAATATACTTTTCAAAAATAAGTATTGTAAATAAACATGACACCATTCTACTAAAATACTCTCTAAAATGCTCTGTCTCTCCTTAATGGTCTTCTAAACCTTGATTTAATCTCTCCATGTTTTTTGTTAACAATACTCGCTGCTGCTCCAGTTTATGTTTTTCAAACTGCAGCTGGTGCCACAGCACATTAAGGGTTCCCCTAGCAACTCAAAAACACTTTTCCTTGGACTGCATCTTTCTACTCTAAAGCACTTAAATCATGACCTTTTAGCTACAGTTTGTTCTGAGATTAATTAAGAGCATTTAAAAATAATAATGATAATGTTTAGGACATTGTTTAGTTTGCAGAAAACTGAACGAAACACTCCCATTTACGCTCATGGAAGGGAGCCGGACCTTGAGCTTTCCACGTCCAGATCAGCAATGAAATACCTCCATCCTGGGCTGGGTATCACATACATTGAAAAGGAATTAGATCCTTGTTTTGGGCTTTACAGTCAGTTTTGTCAAATCCTGTCTCTACTGAGGTTGGCACTATTGAATGCACAAAAGCTTTATCTGAGGACTACCAGTTGGGATGGAATTTGTTTATACAGCTTTGTATCTATTCTCTGGCACAGTACCTCAGCTCCCCCAGAGTTATTAGACTCTCCATAAACAGGAGGATGTGTGCATGCACACAGTTCACTTCCCCGAGGTTTACCCAAGCCTGACAGCGATGAAACATAACAAAGACAATGAGTCGACGTTCAAAATCTGTTTAGCTTGCTACTAACCCTTTCTAACATCAGAGCTTGAAAGCCTCCTCTAAATATTTCTTGGGACATTTGTCTCTTTTCCCTCTTTCTGGAAAAAAAATTCTTTACAGAAATATCTAACCTGGATCATTTTACCTTAAAATACTAAAAGCACGATGACAGCAAGCAAATAAGGCAATGCAGTATTTCTTCGCTATGATAAATTCCTGGAAAGTACCTTCTCCAAACCTTCTCAGCACAAAATAAAAGCTGACAACTTTGCTTCTTACAGCTTTGCTCAAGTTTGTAACGGGAAAATTTCACTGTGCTTCTGCCAACCTGCAGTGGGACTCTCTAATCCCCGTAGAACACTTCTCTTTCATTACTTCCCTTTGCCATTCTTCCAGACATACTGTTTATTTACAGTAATCTATGCATATCTTACCCTTTCATTAGTTTTGCACCGTTAAAGTACCAGACTTGGCCAACTCCTACAAAACAAATTTCAAACCACTGCATTCAGAATGAGGTCCCAAACCCATAAGTAATAGGCAAGAGTAATTCGTAAAAGTTCTCAGGGGAATGTCAGGGGCCGTCAGATAGCTCTGAACTGCTCTCTCCTCTTTTCTCTTTGCCCCGTGTTACTAGGCAGTAAATATTCAAAGCCCTGAATATAAACAGTCTCTGATTTACTCCCAGAGTAAGGCAGATAGATTTGTGGTGATGTCATTGTTTGAGATGGATAAATGGAGCTGAAAGGTAAGTTTTCATACGCAAAAAGTTGTAAAGCCTCAGAATCTGATTAACTTTCATCCTTTGTCTCTTTCCTTAGGTAAACCTAGTTCATTCAAAGTCTCTTTCAGATTTGGGAGCTCTCTCAAATTTGGTAGAGTTCTGTCTCTCTGAGTGCTTATGCACACAGGTCCAGTTGTAGAAAAGCACTTCTGTTTATGAACTTTTGGTGACCAAGTGTGCATTTGCAAACCTCTGTGCTCTGTGTAAAAGAACGCTGGATTCCAGTTTGAATGGATGTGCAGTGAAGGCGTCCGCAGGAGCAAACTTTCATCTGGTCTTGAAATGCTGTTTTATTTACACAATAGATTAATTGAACAGACACAGAGCTGCTGCTGAAGGATCTGTGACCACATACAGGCCTCTGAAAGCTGCAGGTGATAATTAGGTTTTATCTTTCTGGTAGCATTTATCTTGAAACCAGCCCTTGTGTTGCTGCTGTGTATGATTTAATTTTGGTGTAATCATTTCCAATTGTGGGGAACTTCTTTAAAAAATAGAAAACACTGGTTTTGTTTTACCTTTATATAACAGTTTCCTCTACATTAAATTTTCAAACGTAACATTGAATTCTGAGAAAATTAAGTCCTTTTGGAATAAATCTGAGCGCTTTGTCTATAACAGATTTAGGATTAGAAGTGTCAGCAGGAAAAAAAAAAAAAAAAGAATGCATCTACTCTTCTATGAAAAAATATATCAACTCTTACTGTTAAATCCTGCATCTGTTTCTGCTTACCGTTCTTCAGACTCCCCAGGGAATATCTGTGTGATGTTCTGTTGTAATTTTGTTTGAAAAGGTTAGATGACTACATTCTAATTGACTTGAGAGAAGAGTAGACTAAACTCTTCATTGTACTTAAAAATGAATAGAACAACAGGCTACCATGGTATGGAGACAGAAAGAAATAAAGTGAAGATTGTTGAACAGACAAAAAGCATTTCCAGTTTGATTCAATGTGTTATGGGTATTCCCCCAAACACTCTTTCAATAGGATGCAGAGTGCTTCAAACATGAGAGTAATAATGGCAAATGGCAAAAAGTGTGAGGAAAGTGGCTCTATATATGTGTAAGGTGAAGTGAATGAATCCTGATGTAATAGCTGGTGCTAATATATCAAAATCTGTAGGCTTGACCCAAGGAAGTCTGGGGATGCATTTTCCTGGCTTGTGATGCAGTACCTGTCAGTGATTTTTATGTTGGGCAGACTCCTTTCGGCCGGCTGATGCACAGTGCCATTGTTGTGTTGTGAGATGGGTTTCTTGAATTTCCTTTTGATGTTGTTCCTGCTCTCTGTGGGAGAGCACAGTTCTGGCCCTGTGTCTGAAAGCTCAGTAGCTCATTCTGGCCTTGTGTCTGAAGGCTCAGTAGCTCATTTTCTTCCAAAACACCACCAGCGCTGCAAGTGTGCGCAGCAGCTTGTGCTTAGGCTCACCGGGCCATTCGCAGTGTGGCTTTAACTCGGTGCCTGACTTCCCACCCCCATTAGTGCTGGATTTGTGTGTGAGAACTGATCACGTCTGCTGCTTCTCTTCAGACTAAGCTCATCTATACAGCTTGTTGGCTCCAACAGTTAATTCTATTTCTACCCTTCTGCACCTTAAGACTTTTATGACGCCTCAATCTGAGGATGCATTAAACTGTCACACAAGTACCAAAGCAGGTGTTTCATCTCTGAAAGAATAACCTGAAGCAGAGCACAACTCAAGAAAGTTTCCAGGAGAGGAAGCGAAAAATGGCTGTTTATTCATAGCCAGATGTACTTGTCTCTTTCTCTGCCTGTTTGCATTAGTCCTGGCTCAGCTTTGTCCTTGTTTGTAGTTTGCAAGTATGAATGGATATTATGACATGTTGTCTCCCAGTGGTTCCATGTAAATAATTACGCGGAAGGAGGAGGTAGACGGAGTTACACATCCAGTTTGCATTTTAGCAGATATTCTGAGACTTTATCCCCTGACAAAACATGGCCTACTGCTTAATCTGTGTCACTGCTTCATTCATCCAGCTAAATTTCTGATGTGTGTAACAGGGGATTGTGGCAAGCTGTTCCCAGCTGGAAAGGAGAGATTATAACCTTTTGCCATTAAGGATTAATGAATTGTTTTTAAAAACCCAGAAGATGCAGTTCTAGTTGTTCCTTGCAAAAAGAATGAATGAAAAGCTATGATTAAAAAACCAAGTTATGCAGAAATTAATAGACAATAAATATTGTGTAGAGCATGTCAGGCTTTCAGTTTGGAGCTCTGAAAGGTACTTGAGAGAGAAATGGCCAAGCAGCACTGAACTTGTAAAACCAACAAGGCCCTTTATCTTCGTATTATGTTCTGGAGCCAAAGCAGCTCTAATCAGAAGTGAAATGCCAATACGCAATTACGGGCACAGGGACTTTCAGTGGGGGCAAAAGTGACAACAACTCCAGCACACAGCTGGGGAGTTGGTACAGGCAGCCCCCCTGATATCCCTTTCTTCAAAATCTATGGCTACCTGGAAAGTATTTGACTTCCTGCTCCTCACATCTCAGTTATGTCAAGAAGCACCATTCTGCAGATGAGAGATCTGAGTAGAGCAAGTTCACAGCCTAGTCTTCAGAGTTAGTGGAAGAGTCCAGCCTAGTCTGAAGAGAATGAGGCCTGTGAATCTGCAGAACTTTGCAAACCCAGATCCTGGGAGCAGGAGCGGTCCTGACAGACTGCCCTGGGAACAGGATGTGGCTCTGCTAATATGCAGCGTTTTAATTACAAAGCACTTGCACTTAAACCAAACGAGACCCAGGGGCTGATCAGGACAAAAGACTGGCTCCTTTATTCAGCAGATTGCAAACCTGATTATGTTTGTCTGAATGAATTATTTGTCCACCTCTGGAAACTGGAGGAAGACTAAAGAAGTCAGCAGACAGTGTGACCGAATGAGTTCAGTGAGATTTTTCATTGAACTCAGGAACATTTGGGTCACATCCTGGCAGTTCAGTTTCCTCCAAAATTGCCTCTTGGATCAAATGTCCCTAAAACTGAAATCACAGAATCTCAGGGAGGTGAGCTAAATTCTTTTAGCAGATCTCAGAATTTCACCAACAGTATTGCCAGGGACCAGGCCAGCTGCAAATGAAAGATGAAGTCAGGTGAAAAAATGTTTTTTGCCCTTGCAGAAGCCAGTTTCAGTGTGAAACTTCAAAACTGCAGAGGCCTGCACCAGTGCCACTGTGGTGCTGTCTGCTGTACTCTGAGGAGGTGACAACTTCGGTGAAGTGATACTGAGATTTGGTTGTAGTGCTGATTTTAACCAACTGTGTGTCCGCTGCCTATAAGCGCAGAGACCATCTGACTTTGATTGAGGATGCTCAACAACTTTGAATATTGGAGCAAAACTGACAGCAAGCTGAACATCACACAGGGGTGCCCAAAGCTTTGAGACAGTACAAGTAGAGACTGTGCCACCTGTTTACTAAAAGCTGTCCTAGTGGAATGGGGTGGAAGACCCCTCTGGTTACTCAGCATAGTGAGACACAAGATCAACTGCTCTTCCTGCCTCTTTTCTCCAGGTGGTCCTGCCTCCATCAGACATCACCTCTTCAATCAGTGTACATGAGTGGAGTAATGACAACAGAAGAGCCTTGGCTGATGTCACAAGGTAAGAATGTAGTCCCCAGCTTCTTAAAGATTTCTTATTGTTTGACACAAGAACAGAGCTTTTTACAAATTAACACTTCACATATGATGAACTATAAAGTGTTTTTTCTCAAGAGAACCAGAGTTCAATTTTACACATTTGGAATGCTAGTAATTAAAAATCTGACCCACTGATTGCACTGCAGCAGCATGAAAAACGTGCTCTTTTATAGGCAGCAGCTGTACATACTGGTGTGAGAATCTCTCAGTAAAGAGTAGCAGCATAATGTTAAGTAGACCGTGTTTTGATGCCGGTTTTACCTTGCAACTCACTCATCAACAGTTAAGCTTGCTGTAACTCAAATATATTTTAAAAACTTTGGGAAAAAACTCTCTGTGCAGAAAAGGAACAAAAATATCACTAGAGCATGCCCAGACTTCATTTACTATGCCTCCAAACAAGACTTTCCCTCTATGCACAGCTATGCAGCTGCACATATTCATGTTAATGGTGTCATTAATCTTTCCTAGAGTAATCTCTACCTCACAGTTTTTACACATTCAGTACCTGGGTCAAATTTGACCTGACAAGTTTGTCCTTGAACACTACCATTTATGAAGTCCATGTTAAAAAAAAAAAAAAATCCATGTATTATCAGAACTGCTGCATTTTATCAAATAACTGCCCCCAGCTCTTGCCTGAAATAGTTTATTTGCAAAGCTGTTACCACCAAACTGTGGAAAGCAACCATCAGTCAGAGCCTCGTCTTGCTGTTTTACAGTGATGGCAAATGAACTGCAGATGGAGCACTGTTTATACTTTCCCATTGTCTCTGGAGTGCCTAGAACTGTTGCTGTGATGTCATTACATTTGGGCAGGATACGGAGAAAGCAGCAACACTGCAAGTATTTATTGACTGGGTTAGGGCCAGTTTGACTTGTACTATAGGAAGAACATCAAGGTGTTTGAAATGGAAGGCTATGTGACCTCATCCCACCTATATCGGAAACACAGCATCACAGAATTAACCAGGTTGGAAAAGACCTCTAGGATCACCAGGTCCAACCTATCATCTAACCCTTCTAATTTACTACACCCTGGCACCAAGTGCCTCATCCAGCCTCCTTTTAAACACCTCTATGGAAACACGTGAAAAGCACAAGTTTGGTATGTCTGTTGATCAGATAGGAAATAGGAAGAACTCCTTAGATTTTACATAGCTTCATGTCAGAAGAACTTTGTTTGGGGTGTATGTCTGAAATCTGCCACTGAACTGTTGGCCTTTGACTGTGACAGATGAGTTCTGTCAGATTAAAGCATACAGTTTATTGCCTTCCCACTCTCAGGTGTCTACCTCATCTTTCTGCAGAAGTAGCATGGCAGGAGTTGCAGAAGTGAACGGCTGCAGTTAAATTTGCCAATCTGCAGAACTGGTGTTCACCATGGGGTGATCACCTCTGGCAAAAAGGGGAGTGGACAGCTGAGAGTCCATGTTATGCCTCAAAACATAGCTAAATCTACCAACACCTGTCTGTCCCTGATGGAGATGGAGAGAGGAGATGAAGATTCAGACATCATCTTCTGTGGTTATTACAGTGCTTTACTGGAGTGCAAATGCCCAACAACCATGGTGACTGGCCTATACAGGGGAGTGGGCAGTGAGGATAAAGCAGAGCTAAACAAGCTGGTACAGCAAACCGAGCTGCCCACCCAGCCAGAACTGTGTAACAGTTCTCATCAGCACAGCCTCTCAGATGGCCTCCAGGCAGCATAAACTTCAGACAGGAATTCACATGAAGGCAGTGCAATGGCTTTGGCTCTGGGGGGATTGTTTCTTAGCATTGTGTTGATAAAATGTAACGGGCTTTATAGAATCTTAGAATGGTTTGGGCTGGAAAGGACCCTTAAATGTCATGTTATTCAACCCCCTTCAGTGAGCAGGGACAGCTTTAACTAGATCGGGTTGCTCAGAGCCCTGTGCAACCTGACCTGAAATGTTTCCAGATGTGGGGCTTCTACCATCTCTCTGGACAACCCATGGCAGTATTCACTGTAAAACATCTCTTCCTTTAGTCTAAATCTCCTTGTTTCAAGTTTAAAACCATCACCCTTGTCTTACTGCAACATGTCTTACCATAAAGTTTAATTCTATGTACCACGAATACAGCAAATCAGTTCTGTCTTCCACATGGTGCCACAGCACCTTTACTGCTGTGTTTGTTCGCTAGCACAGGGCATCACCAACTAGCACTTGTTTGAATGGTGTAATTGCACATAAGAAATGGTGATCTTTGCTTATAGAGTATTGCAATAAACTCCCAGGGCTTACTTGCAGCTTTTACAGTTTGCAGTACAAAGCACTCAGTAGACAATGAGGAAGTAATATTTTAGAGAAACTCTGTTTTCTGGCCAAGCAGACAAAGTTCCTTTTGTGATACCATAACCATGATTTGTTTTCTTTATCATTGCTTGCGCACTTTCCAGCCCTGTTATCAGGCTTTCACAATGGCTGTCTCAGTCACTATGTGGGTTCCTGCAGCAAGTACAGATTAATGGATAAAGGCTGGTAGAGAAGGCAAGCCAGTCTATGATTAATTTCCTGAATTAATGCTGTGTTGCTTTATGCACAACAAGTGTCAGCTGGCTGAAATGATTACCCCCAATCTCTCCCAGGAGGGAAAAATCCCCATCCAGGAGTCCCTGACCATTTGCAGTCCTGCTTTAAAGTACTCAGGCTCAGCCCTGGGCAGGGTACTAATGGGTGGATTAGCGTTGCCTATAAGGACACCTACCAGGTGTACCTGAGGTTACCTATAGAGCTAGTCTCTCACCACGCCCAAGGTTAGCACAGCTATCTGTGTAGGTACAGCCAGGTTAGCTGACCCGATTGGGGGTATTGCTTATTTTACTTCTGAGTTACTGCCGCCAGTCCTGAGTGGCAGAGATGTGACCTCTGACAGTAGCAAGGACTGGTGAAAGGCCTAATCGCAGGTAAGAAATGGTCTAGACTGGTCTAGAATGAACTGGTAAAGCAGTGAAAGTTTACACATAATCACAAAATGTTAGGGGTTGGAAGTGACCTCAAAAGATCACCCAGTCTGACCTGCCTGCCAGCATTACCTAGGGTAGGACACAAAGGAGAGTGGCCTAGTAATGACTTCCTCCAGCTTCCTCAGCACCCATGGGTGCATCCCCTCAGGACCTATGAATTTATGGATCTCCAGATTGCTTAACTCATCCCTAACCCAGCCCTCATCAATAACCAGGGCAAACTTCTTTATCCAGGCTTGCTCTGGGTCTCCTGGGTAGATTAATTTTAGGTTTAGGTAGGTTTAAGTTTAGGTAGGTTTCACTTCCTTCTCTCTAGCAAATTTCAAGCTGCTTTATATCCAATTCTTTTCTAAGCTCTGAGTTCCCTTCAGTGCAATCAAGCCAGTCTGTAAGCCAGTCTGTAGTAGAAATGTAGGAATGAGTTCTCTATACGGCATCACGTGGATGAATATCCTTTGTTTTTATCTTAATAATGAATTTTCAAGGCACCTGTGCTAAATTCTTTTTTGACTAGTGCTTAGTACTCCATTGCATTGCTGTCAGTAGGAAGGTGCATTATTATCTTTTTGACAGTCGCTTAGGACTCGGTGGCTTTATTTCAGCATGCTTTTTAGCAGTGCACAGCACATCTGTGGAGAAGTTCTATTCCTCTGTTTGCTTTTAACTGATGTTAAAAAAAACAACACTGAAATTCTAGAGACACCCTGGAGGTGTTCAAGGCCAGGTTGGACAAGGCCTTGAGGTACCTGTTCTAGTGGGAGGTGTCCCTGCCTATGGCAGGGGATTGGAACTAGATGATCCTTGAGGTCTCTTCCAACCATACCATTCTATGAATCTATGTTGGTAGTATCTCTGAGTATTTATGTTGGAAGGGATTTCAGGAGCGATTTAGTCCCATTCCTCTGCTCTGAGCAGGGCTAATGTCAACATTAGAGCAGGATGTTCATGGCCTTTTGCAGTCATATTCTTAGCGTCTGAGACTTGAGGCTTTGCAGCCTGCTTGGTGCTTCTCAGCAGAAGCCATGGCGAAATGTGCTCAGTGCAGCCACTTAGTCTGGCTCCCAGGCAGCCTCCAAAAAGCTTGCTAGAGATCCTCCTGTTGTGCCTAGTGATTGCAGATCTGTCAGTCTGCTACTGAAAACCTCTTTGTGCTTGCTTAGCTTCAAGGCAGAGGAAAGTAAATGTTCAGTATGGCTCCATAGGCGGAAAGAACAGCATGGGATAAAATTTATTAAAGGTCAGGAGAGGGAGATATGGAAGATACTTTGGCAGCCAAAACTGATCATGAACTTGCTTTCTGTTCACTTCATCTGCTCCTACTTCATTATTACCCTTTCTGTCACTAGTACAGTGTCTCCTTCCCTGAATAGTTTGATTTATTAGTACCTCTGGGCTAGGGTGGGGGGGAATCCTGTGTTTAAAGTACATCAGAGTATATACAACTTGTATTTTCTTCTCTCGTAGTTTGTTTTTGGTGTTTTTTTAACTTCCAAACCCAGAGACAATATAGGTTTATCCTGCCCAGTGCTCTGGTTCTGCCTGGCTGTAGAGGTATGCAATTGGAAGAGAAGGTAGATAAATGAGCTCATATGAGAATGCTTGAGGAAAAATACCCGGCACTGAGCAGTCCTCTTGACTAACTATGACCATCAGAATCTCTTCTCCTGTGGTTAAAAGGAAACAGTGAGATGTCCCAAGTGACAGGAATAGGTGCTATGAGGAGAACAGCTACAAACCTGCATGGGGGAGAACTAACCTGAGTAACTTTAAAACCTTTTTAGCCTTAGGCTAGGTTCTAATTTTAGTTATGCTGGAGTAAATTAAATATAACATTACTGACTTCAAAGGCTCTGGTCAAGATGATCAAGCTTTGTGCTCTTGAAACTGAGGCCAAACCCACTACCTTTTCTAGGCAAGTTCTGCCCAAAATGAGTGGGTGGAGAAAGGTCAAGCCTGTAATGTTATTCTTTATGGGGGGTACTTACACAACTCAGTGTTTACAGCTGGCCTTGTCTTCTAAAGGACTTCATTTTGGCATCTGGACTGGCAATTGCCAGGCCACAACTATTCAACTGCCTTATTCTGATGGTTAGGAGTAAGCAACCTTGCAAAATTAAGATGCAAAAGGATATGAAGTTATATTTATGCAACTTTGAGAAAGCTCTATTGGATTCTAGGAGTCAAGATTCAAGCTATTATAAAAATCCATCCTGCACCAATTTTCTTCTACCACTTTAGTTAGTGAGCCATATGTAGAGCAGAGGTGAAAGGCTCAAAGTAAATGCCTGTGAACTTGTTTTGAATAATCTCTAGCATTTTTCTCTATGCTAAAACATAGGCATCAGACAACTGCTGAGGTGCAGATGCAGCTTCAGGTTGTTGTGCTTAGCTACATGTCGTTAAGTCAGAAGCTTATACATACACCAGGGATGCCTTTTGTCCCATTAACATTCATTGCTTTAACTTCCACTATTTCTGTTCATCATTGAATCACATCTTGTGGCCAGAAGAGAAGGACTGAATGTCTTGCCCCTGGGCATAAGCAGTATCAGTGCAAGCAAGAACTGTCTGTGGACAGGCTCTGTAATCATCTGTGCCACTCCTCTGTCTTGGGTCACTCCAAGTATGCCTCACTGCTGGGAGGAACTGTGCTAAAACTTCCATGAGAGTAATGCCCTCTAACACATCTCGTTTATGAGTGATCCCATGTTGCTTTAGAATCGGAGACTTGCTTTAGCAACATGCTCCATAAAACATTCCTAAGAAACAGAAATCTCGCTGCTGACTTTGCTGATTTTTGTTCCTTGCAGCTTTTTTTCAGCTTTAGGGGGAAAAAAATAATTCCTTTCAGTCTTGTTCACAAACCAACGACAGTTCCAGTTGCTGGTGTGAGTGTTTAGTGTGTTCACATGCAGCGTTAGGGTGAAGGCCTGGCCGGGAAATAGTGAGTTGTTAAAAATAGCCTCCTGAAGCGATTGAGAGCCTCGGGCAGCAGGACGGATGTGTTAACGATCGTTAGCCGCTAGGTGGCAGTGAGAGAGGAGTGACATCCTGACTGCAGACCTGCGGGGACCGTCCACAGCAGTGTGGGGAGTGGGTGTCTGAAGCCCTGTTCCTGTGAAGTGCCCAGCACCACGCCCTGGGGCTGCTGACAGACCTCATCTTACTGACAGTGACTCCAGCTTCATTTAAGACCCAGATAATGTGAATCAGTTTTCATGCCCTTTAGTTGTCTTTTGTCATTTGCCACTTAGCATTGTCACCTGTAGTACGTTTAATATTCTCCATGTCCTTTGGCAAGCATCCAAGTTCTGTTACTTCAGCTGTGAGCCTGATCATCTACTGAAGTGATAACTGGCATTTTCTTAAAGCCATCATCTTGTGCAGTTATGCTGAGCTTGAAATTTAAAGTTGGTGTATGATGTTTCCAGGAATGAGAAATCAGAGCACGTGGGCTTCTCTGCTTACTTAGCAAAGGGCTGTCAAAAATGAAAGAATGAGTTCCGAGAGAAATATTTTCTGCTGGTCTATCCTGTAGCTGCTACTTTTACAGAGAAAGTAAAACATTCTGCCAGGGCTTCTTCCTGTGGAGGCAAGAAGATAACCCTCAATAACACCAGCAGCACTCAGCAGCAGTTGTCCTAGGTTGCACTAAGGTAGGCATGAGGAAATCTTCATTTTAATAGATGGTCTGGGAACCTTTATCTGTGTGTAGTAAGGCATTTCTCTGTAGGTATTGCATTTAAGGTCCAAAAAATTCATTAGCAGAAGAATACTGTTTCAGCAGGCTTCAGAGACATTTCCTTCATATCTAGGAAGAAACTGCTTCCGAAGCAGCCCCGGGTTATGTTCCTCATTTCATTCACCACTTTTAATTCATGGTGGGGGAATCTGTCAACAAAACTGACAAGGATGTTCTGCATGAGGTACAGCGACTGGTGACAGGTGCTGCAAATGCTTGTTACAAAACTTACACTGAGAAGGAAGTTGCTGTATCAAAGTCGAATGCTACAGACAGAGCAGCAGTGTTCTGGCTGTCCATGCAACTTTAGTTTCTTGCATGTCAGTTAAGGTATCAGTATGTAGAGAGACGATCAGTCCCTTAGCTTCCTGCTCATTTCTTTGTGCATGAAAAAAGCGCATTCAGCCAAAGAAACACTTTGAGATAATGACACTTTTATGACAGAATTGTGTGCAAAGGTTTGGTCACAATCATAGTTTTGTATGTACATACAATAAAAATACAGTTCCTTAGGCTAAGTGATCTGATTGCAAGAGATAAAGATGAGAAAACCCCATACAAAGTTCAGAAGGGGCAGGGAGTTAGAAGCCAGGAACAGGACATGATTTAGCAGTGAAAAGATTGAATTTCATATAATAATAAGCAGTCTCAGCATGCACATTGCCTAGGCAAGGTAAACCATGCAATAAGTTACTGTACAAAGAGAGAACCATGAAGTGTACAATACTGTAACCTTCAGGTGTCATCAGTGCAGTTCTGTAATTACCTTTAGTATGGACAGGAGACCCTAATGTGGTCCCAGTTCCTGAAGGGGCAAGGTAACTTCTAACTGTTGGGAAAGGAAGACAATTCTACAGTTCCACATTGTGCTTGAAATGCAGCTGTCAGATGTACTTCTGTTTAGCTCTTTTGGAAGGTGTTTGGGAGGAAGAGCAGTTTAATAGAGCATCTGGATCTCATTGAAGGCCTGTTTTTTGTTTTTGTGTTTCTTAATTTATTGCTACACTTTCCAGCTGGGTTGATGGAGGCACAGAGAGGACAACACATTGCTCAGTCACAAAGCAACTTTGTATTTCAGCTTAAAGGTGAAAGTTTCCTTTTAGCATTTTGCTCTAAACTTTGGATGTAACAGCTTCTGATAGTACTTGCTAGTGTTTTTGCTTGTCGCTTAAGTGTCACTTTTAAAATGTAAAAACATTTATCACTTTGGAAACTATTTTTTCAAGCTGTTACAGGCTGGAGTTTTTTTTCAGCTTCATTTTGGTCTACTGATGCTATTTTGTGGAAATAGTTACCTGATTTTCTTATTCAAGAGCACGCGAGGGTGCACCTGTCTAGTTAGGTAAGACTGCTGGCTGTATGCAGCGCTGGTTGTGTGTCCAGTGCGCCAGCACATGCTGCTGCCCCACTTCATTACAGATGTCCTTGTGCTGGAAACAAAGCCTGTGGTGACACAGTGTCAGATGTGCTGTATGTTAAAGGTAATCGATATGTGGTTTGCAATGCGGAGAGCGCAATAGTGGAACATGCCAGCTATTGGCCATACTGTGATGTTTATTCTAGTTGGGAGCCTTCCTGCTGGCTGCGCATTCTCTCGGGCTCAATTTTCCAATTGTTTCTGACTGAAACTTTTGTTTTGAAAACAGAGCTGCAGCCATATCCATGTTCTGATTGTTCCATGCCGTATTCTTCCCTTGCAGGACCATTTACATTTTTAACAAGTCTGTTGTCCTCCCACTCTGTTAAGCTCTGCCAAAACGCAGACCGTACTTGACAAATAATGCATTCGTCCTCTCGTAGGGGGAGAAGGAAATCCAAAAGGAAATTCCACTTGTAAGTCTCTTTGGTTCTGTTAAGGCAAACTATAATTTTTGGTTGTCTGCTTGAAGAGGAAAGCCGAGCCCTGGCCGTTTAGCGGAGGCTGTGTGTAATCTTGGATGCGTTGGCTGTTTAACACTTAGGTGAGTTAATGCCATTTCTGACATCTGTAGACCAGGTCCTTTGCACTGCTGTGTATCCCAGCCAAATAACTTCCACAAGTGTGAAGTGGGAAGGCAAGAAATTTATCCAAGGCTTTAATCAGAATGCAATTCGTAGTTTAAAGAGAGAAACAAAGAGAGATGTTGAGACAGTAAATAGAAATGCATCAAGAACCAGCTCTGTGGGTCTCAGATCTCCAGACTTATATTCATGGTCACAGATCTAATTACCACTAGTGAACTGGAAAGATCCATGTTGGCTCAGCTCTTCCTTGATGCACTGCTGATCACAGCTTATATAAGCCAGTAAGTGACAAAACAGAAAGAGCTTGGCAAACTTCAAAGACTGTTTGGTCCAACTTCCTTTTTTGTTAATGATCTAGCCAGAAAAAGGCATGGGTGATCCCAATTTACCTTTAATCACATAAATGAGATCAGACCATCTCTTGGTCTTTGTGGTACAAGATAGTTCCTGATGCAATTTACAGCAGACATGTGGATGCTTTATCAGAGGAGCCATTCTTCTAGCTGGGATTGCTGGAGTACTTTCTGCTTACCTTTGAACTGCTCTTGTGCTCAAACGCTGTGGAGGGAGAACCACAAATCTGAAGAAGGGTAAAGGAGCTTTATGAGGGCTGTGGATGTTATCCACTGATTTAGTGACAAATGCTGATAGACAGGTGGTGCTTTATTGTAATACATAATTTGTGGTTCTCCTACATGTGGCTGCAGGTGTGATGGCTCCTCAAATTCCTGCCCTTATGCAGAGTACCTATATTACTGCAGCTCTGACAGTATCAGAGCCTGTGTGTCTTTGCTCTGTTGACTAAAATTCTCATGCCCTAACCAAAGCCTCACATATGTCACTCACCTGGCAATACTTCAAGACTTGTCAGGATTTGAAACTGTTCAAGTCATCAGACAACCATCGGTAAATGCACAAGTTCTTGCTTTGGAGAACTCCTTAAACACTTGGGATGGATATCCACAGTTCTACCCATGTCAGCCAAAAAGACAGTAGACAGATGGGAGCATGCTAACTAGCACTGGCATACAGGCTTGGCAAGTGAAAGCGTGCAGAGTACAGTGGTTCAGAGAGTGGTGGAATTCATTGCTTTATTCTGATTTCCTGTGTTTTGAAGGTTTGTGTGAGGCTGTAATGGCACTGGAGACAGCAGTGGTGGGGAGCTAGAGAGGAACAGGGTTTGTGTGCAGTCCTTAATCTCAAAGTTTTGAAACTTTGATCATTTTCTTCTGGGAAAACTGTTAGTGCCAGTTATGTTCCAGCAGAATTTCTGAGGCAGGCTGCCTATAGAATTTGTCTCTTTCAAAGCACATGAAATAGGAAACTG
This sequence comes from Semnornis frantzii, assembly GCA_013399775.1. NCBI lineage: Eukaryota > Metazoa > Chordata > Aves > Piciformes > Ramphastidae > Semnornis > Semnornis frantzii. Next base: position 31,018 of record VWYK01044231.1, on the reverse strand, counting down.
AAAGTGTGCATTCATTTTTTTGACCCTGCAGAGCACGATAAGGCAATCAAAAAGTCTCTGGGCTGCCCCTGGAAGCTGGGTGATGGATTCCAGCCAAAGGCATGGAAGCTATAATTAGTGTGCAAGATTTTTCTTCTCTTAATCATGCATTCATATTTGATCTCTTTCCAGTCTTTCCCCAAAAAACCCAAGTCATTAGCCACTCCTCTGAAAGAAGAAAGGCACAGCTTGAGATTTGTTTGACCTTTCAGCTCTGCTTTCCTTTGAAACCAGGATGGCTTCTGCTGTATGCAATTTGGATTACATGGGGATTCCAAGCATTTAAGAGTGAGGCAAATAAGCAGTTTTAGGGTCAGATTTTTCAAAGCAGCCTGGCCCCAGTGACAGAGACAAGGAATGAGACTTTTAGAGAACCCTTGTATATTGACTGGTATGTTTTTCAGAGTTTGATAAGTATTACCACAGTAGTTGCTGAAGCTACTTGCATAAAAATCTGAGCAGCTTGAACAGGAGGTGAAACTTCCAGCTGCTGAGGACAGGTCTTAACCTTGTGTTGCACGTTGAAGGCCTGCTCACATCAGGAAAATATTTGAGTAAAAACTGAGTATATAAAAGAGTTAGCTGGTCAAAACCTCTCAAGAAATGGAATGTAGTTATCTACTTTGACTGTCCAACAGTGTCGTGGAAGGTCCACATCCTGGCTTGCCCAGGCATGATCCCGTTGTCCCCCTTCCCTCTGCTGGGAGGGGGAAGCAGAGTGCAGGGAGCAGACAAGGCTTGCCCAGACTTGTTCTTCCCAAACAAGGGAGAGCAAGCTCCTGACCTCACCTAATGCAGTCAGGGTTGGCAAAGTGCCGTTCTGATTGGCGAATCTCTGTGCTCCAAGGGGCCATCACATTTTGGGCAATCAATAAATAGGCTTTGGCTACATGGCTTTAGGCTTTTGCTTTCATTTTGCTTTGCCTGCTGAGCCCTGACAGGTTATGCTCTGCTTTGCCTGCAGCGACTCTCAAGATACCGACAGAATTCCCTTCCAGTTTTGGGTACTGTCTGGTCCTATTTTGTGAGTAAATGTTCAAAGCCTCTCTGTGAGAAATTCTGTAGTTAGATTCTATTGTGCCCTTCTGCCTCAGTAGCAGAAAGGAGCCTCTCAAGTCCCCTGGTGGGCAAGAGGTATGCTCGAAACTAAGAACCCCTTTCCAGTCTTAATGTTTGGACCTGCTGGTTATTCCTTACAGTGTTCCAGTTTTGCCTGTTCCCTGTGTGTATCAATATCCAGATCCCGCATTTCCAACCTTGCAAATAAGTTTCCGGTGAGACTTAATGTTAATAAAGAGTTGTCATAGTCACTAACAGTCTCTGCTGTCATAGTCACTAACAGTCTCTGCCTGGGTATCAAAATTAATATGGATTATTAACATTGCATAATTCAGAACAAACAGAAAGATCACTCTGCTTTCTGCAGGCCCTGAAAGGTTTTGCCTGACCTTTGAGAAGCTGACCCCTTATATGTAGAAAAAAGGTTGCTGAAGGAGTTGCCCTTGCCAGGAGAGCAGCTGCTGCTCTTAAGTGAAATAACACCCTGCCAGAGAAATCCAATGAAACAAGAACCCTGCTGACCATACCAGAGGGCGGTTAACATTTGAAGGTACCATTTGTAACCTGCCATTAATACAACTCTTTATAGAATGTATGTATTATTATTATTGAAAATACACCCAGAGCTGCAGTATAACAACAGCTCTTTCAAAACATCCTGGAGACCAGGTGCACATTAAGAAAAAAATGCTGCCACTGAATGTCAACAACACTCATTTGATAAGCACTGAATGTCATGCAGTGTATGGAAACAAAAGTCAACAGATGATTTAATTAAAAAAAAGATAATTAATTTGGTTATTATCTTTTAGGGATTGGTTATTTTACTGATGACAGAGTTTGTTTGATAAAATCCAAATGTAAATCGCCTTCGTACAATGTAACCCCGGTCAGAGGGAGTTTGGGTTTGATCTTGAGTAACTGAGACAGAAATACCAAAGTACAGTAAATCCAACATAATGCTTTCTTGCCCCAAAATACACATTCCAAAACACTGGAAGAACATAGCATTTTTTTCTGAATTATTTACTCAAAACAGTTGAAAAATAATAGCTTTTCACATGGCCAGAAAAGGACAGATCAGGAAGGGAGCTCATGGATGATCAAATAAATGTGCTGTGCGTATGACTTAATGTACGTAGTTCCACCTTGCTTCTGTGTTTGTGATGGAATCAGAGGAGAAGAGAAACGTACAGGCAAAGCAGGAGTTAGTCTAGCAGCCCAGAAACCAAGAGGAAGAAGTCACTGAAAAGTGACTTCATTTAAATTGTCTTTCTACTTTGCATACAGGGTTATAGGATGTTGGAATCTCATGTGCATACATGTAATATTTTTTCTTTTGAGTAACAAGCTTTTGAGGAAGAGGATTAGGATGCAGTTGGAGGCTTAAAGAGCTACTTGGAACTGCAGGATACAGCTCCCCAGTGTATATACTCTGACCTGTAGCCAGAATAACATTTTTCTTACATGTAGGTAGAATGAGGCTTGAGCAGATGCCTGCTATATACCAAGAGCTGCTACAAGTGACACTGCTGTTTGTCTCTCCTATAGCTGCCAGACTGTGCCAAGAGCATTTTCTCTGAGTGTGCTGCTCTCCTTTACTTTCTAATCAATCTGAAGGGATCACTAGCGAAGCCAGGCACCTTTGTAATTGTTAGAGTGCATAACTTTTATTGAATTATCAGTTTTCAGCTTCTGTTACCAAGTTATTTTTCCTTCAGAGGCTTGTATCAGGGAACATAACTGCGCCCAGAAAATGTGAATGGGTTCTCTAAAGCGTAAGACTTGTGCCAATTTTAAGTGCAAAGAATAATCTTTTTGTTTGGGTTTCCCTTTGATGCGTGTCTAGGGGAAGCATGCAAACCACATTTCTGGGTTATCTGACCTCAGTGCTAAGTTCCAATCAGATTTAGTATTCAATTAACTATAAAAAGTGCAGGATTTTGAAAGAGATAATTCCGAATTATTCCCAGCACGAACCTCAAACAGCTGCATTTTGTGCTGGGAAGTGCCTTGGAGGCTGCAGGAGGGATGCTTCTCTCCAGGCTGTGTAGGTATTTTACAGCTGTAAATATGGCCCTAACATGAAAGTAAGTTCCTTGGAACTTACTTACATCTGTAGATGGGCTGGCCAAGAAATTTTGCAGTTATGAAGCATGACCTTGGTCTGTTGTTCTGAATGCCTGCTGTGGGGGAAGCATGTGATGATTGGAGATCTACACGTCTTCACCTTCTGAAGCCCTCTTTTCAGCACTCTGTCGTCTTTCTTTGCATATGCTATTGCATTTTGGAACCCTCCTAGCACACAGGGAGAAGCCTGGTTAACCCAAACCTGAGCGTGCCTGTGTCTGGGAAGCACCATGTGCCTGCCTGGGTGTGAGGTGCCGAGTGACCTATCAACTGTGTGGGGAAGGAGAGGACTCTGGGCTGGAAACTGCTAATGCAAGTGTCTTGTTTCTGGTAATTCAAGTAGCGATTGTTTAATGTACCCTAAACTTTCTGAAAGCCTCAGCTCTAGTGTCTGCTTTACAATTATCTGACAGCTAATTTAATAAAAAATCTATAATTAATTAGCTGAATTCATGCAGCTCATGTTCTTCAGAGCTTCATCTGAAGACCTGCCGTTACTGATGGGCAGAATTTTGCAGATGCCGCACTGATCTACTGAGCTCTGCTCTAATGTTGTTTTAAAAAAATAATTGCCCTCACTATGTTGTTTCTGCTTTGCTATTTCTAAACCATGCAAATTCAGGAAGCTGCCTCTTGCACGTGATTTATAAATTGCTGGTTGGGGTAAGGTATCTAACAGGCAGCTAAAATATGCATTTTCATATTGTATGCATTCTGATTATATATTATGCACCAAGGACTTTGAATTTGGTTCAGAATAATAAACATGAAAGGGATGAGCTCTTTTCTCAGTAACATCAGCAGAAAGCATTTGCCCTGGAGTTGTTCCCTTGAGGAACTTGCCTGAAAATTAGGAAGAAAATATCAGCAAAACATCAAGATTTGACCTATTGATTCTGTAAGAAATGCACAGGAAAAAGTCAAGGCAAGAATTCAGTGAGAAGGAGAAGGACAGTAGATTGCAAAGTATATCCTTAAAAATCAGAATTTTCCAATTTGTAATTAAGAACAGCAGCAGGTTTTATTGGTGGCCTTTAAACAACGCCGAAGCCTGGAAGTGATAATTAGCAGCAGCCCATGGCTTGTTAAGCCATGATAGAAGGTTGTAATTCATCTGCCATCTGCATGCAGGGATTTTGTTGAAACCAGCTCTTGAAATGAGCTACTCGGTGCTGAGTACTGTTCTGCAGGAGCGGGTCTCAAACAGTGACAGAAGTGATGGGCAGCAGTCTTCAGAGTCAGAAATGATAAATTCTGTGATGGGAGGAGTGCAGTTTTATTTTAATCTTGGACTTATTGGCATTAATCCGAATTCAAGAGTCTTGGTTAGATCCAGAATTCTGGGTGCTGCATAAGCGGTAAAGGAACCGTACTTGGCGGAGAGGAAGGTGGCTGGAGAGTGACAGTCTACGAGAGGTTTCCATGGCAGAAACCAACACCAACCAACATGCTTTTATGATTAGAGACAAAGTTTAGAGACATAACTGCAAAAAAGTGAAATCTTCTTCTTTATCTGTTTGTGGACTTGCGGAATTTGAGTGGTCCAAAGAGAGTGAGGAACCCTCTACTCCTCAAAAAGGGCAAACAAAACTTGTTTGGGAGGATGTATTCTGCTCCAGCCTGTGTGGCAGCAGAAGCAGCAATTAAATTCACAGTAGTTACCACTTCATACCTACCTAAATCAAAGGGGCTGTGTAGAGGTCTACCTGCAAAGTCCCCATGCTCTAGAACCAAGCACAGTTCCTAAGGAGTGGAACAAAAATCCTTAAGCGGCCTTCCAGAAACTTAGCGTCAGGAACTGTTTGAAGCAAACCTGTGTTATTTAGCCCTTATGGCAAAAAATGCACATACAAGCGGCAGTGGTAATCAGACTTCTGAGAGTGATCCCAAGTACAACTGCAGTCACATGATAAACTCGGACAAATGCCATACACTTACGGCATTATCATGCGTGTCGTGGATCTGAAGCAATCCCATGTGGATCTTAATTATTTTTAGCAGTTAAGTTCTGTAATTAAAATCAGACTTTTCTGATAACCATGGCTGTTGCTGCATCCCTTTAAAGTGCTTGACTTTGAGTAATATTTGTTGGACTAAATGACCACAGCTACAGTTTGGCATATTTTGGAGCGGTGGAAAGATAAGCTCATGAAGTGTACCCACACCCCAGAGCCTGACCCATGGGCAGCGATCACTGTAAGCCCAGACAATCGATTTTACTTTTGTGTGCACTGAAGGGACTCTGCCTGCATTCACGTTCAGAGAGGGAGCCATCAGTTTTCTTACTCCATCTCACCTTTGCGGTGATGCTTTGCAAAGATGTGCTGTCAGTTGAAATTCACATCAGCATCCAGTCCAAGTCTGGGCTATGTCTCCTATCAATTTCTGCCCCATGTATTCTCTTCTTTCTGCAGTTGCTGACCTAGCACCACGTACAGCAAGTGTACATGGTAATAATGTATGGATTTGCTGATTTTGCTAATGGGCTTCAGGAATGAGCTTTCATTACTGAAAGTGCTATACTTATTAAAATTGCACTGCCTGCTGAACACTGGGAGGTTCCTAAGGGACCATTCATTATGTGGGATTATGGACTCTGGGATTGTTTCCTCAGCATGGGGAAGATGTCAGAGAAACCTTAGTGGAAGCCTCATCCCAAATGAGACTGCTACACCACATCCATACTGCTGTTGCTTATAGAATCAAATCCTGTTGAAATCAGAACTCTGACTGCTTGAAGTCAATTAATTTTTAACATTTGATTGTTGCATTTATTTGGAACAATGACATTATTAATTTATGAGGGTTTATTGTAATAATAGCAACTTCTGTCACACCTGGAATCAAACCTTAGGGAAAAATTCTTTGCAGATTTAGAGCCATGAAGCAATTTGATTTCTTTGGATTTGGGAAGCCATATTCTGTCTGGAATTTCATTTATTTGTCTTTCTAAAAAGTCATCCCAGAAGTTTTCTTCTTAAATTTGGCAACAAAATGGCAAAGCATATTAAAAATACTATTCTGTGTAGTATTCTGCTTTAATTTGTGTTGTTTTATAAGGTAGTGATAAATCACAGTCTGCTCACAGAAATTCAGCTGCAGAAATCATGGGTTTAAGTGCTAAGATGGGAATTTCTGATAAATTGAGAATAGCTAATTTGGAAAAAGGATAGCTGATATCTTCTGAATGAAAAAGAATGCCTTGCTTTTGACATGACTTCTTGGTGTCTGCTGATCTGAGCATTTAGGAATGCTTCAGAATAGGACAGAGCTGAATTAAGAGAACTTGGAAGAGTACATTCTCTTACGGCTTTTTAGGAAGTTATAATCTGCAAAAGAACTTGAATTGCAAGGAATCTCTTCTACTCGGAAGGCAAAAAAGAGAGAACTAAATGCTCCTATTGCACACAGCTTCCTAGCTGATTTGGTTTTTTCCTCCTGCATGTAGCCCGATTTCTCCAAGGAAAAAGCATAAATGGTAATCGAGGCTTTTTCCATAGCAGTGCAAGAATTTGGTGAACAGATGCTGACTGATTCTGTTTTATGCATTTGGGCTGGTGTTTCTGAGCATTGGCTCAGGCTGCCAAGTTATGAAATGTTCAAGTGAGTGTGAATAAAGGTTTTATTACTTTGAACAAGGCATCTTGGCTCGGCATTCCCTTGCTCACATTTGCGTGGATATTAATGACCTGTTAGTTAAAGGCGGATATAAAAATGTCAGATGCTTAAACCCCATCAAATAATATTTCTTCTTGGTTTTGCCCTTCGGATGTTTTATGGTTACTGTCACTGGGTTTCCCTCCTCTCCTCTTGATGTGTGTTTACTGGTTGTTGTATGATCACCTTCTGAAAGAGGAAATCTCAAAGCATCTGCCTGCTGTTATTTACATGAGCAGAGTCGTCGTCTCTGCTTTCACAGGCCTAGGTTCTAAATGGGGTGTGTGCAGAACTCCTTCTTACATTGTTTTCATATTTGAAATTATAATTCTGTGAAATAGCAAGATTTCCAGGGTCTATTAGCTTTCAGACATACTAGGAAGAGCTTAGTTTAATCTTCTTTAGGTCTATCTTGAGTCTCCAAATACCTAATGTTGGCATATCTTAAAAAGTTTCAATTATGCTTGCACTCTTGCCTGTCTTCAGTTTTTGTAAAGGAAGATTTATTATTTAATCTAACTAAAATTGAGTGATATGGTTGGGTTTTTATGTTTCTTGTATTGTTTTTTTCTCCTAATCTGGTGGGTTTTTAAATGAAAGCAAATAGGAAAGGCAAATGTGAAGAAATGCACTTCAGAAAGAAAACTGATCTAAGTACAGTGAAAGACAATGAAGTTTCGATGTTTTATATTAAATTGCTCTCATTTTCCACAAGATCTGGTTACTGATATTTAATCATTATGTTACTTAAGTAATTTCATAAATAACTAATGCTAGTAAGTTAAAGATTACTTTCACAGGAACACTTCAATCATGCTGTGTGCTGCTGCAGTACAAGGCTGATCTGGACAAACGTCCTTACACCTGCAAAAGACTTTCAGAAGTCTTGTGGAGGGAAGTAGCACAAGGTGACAGTAAAGCTATCAATGATGCCCAGATTTACATGGATTCATGGCACTAATATCTCCTCTAGCTGCCACACCATAGCCAAACATTATTTCAAGATCAACTCCAGTAACCTGTAGCCATAGAAGTAGTTTTGCAGTTGCCCAGAGCCTTTCCACCCTTTTATCCTCCTTGTGTGTGAGAAAACTAATAATGTGAGAACCAATCTGATTGTTTGTTGATGGAAAGGACTTCAAAGATGTAGTAGTGAAGCCTCGCTGGCTCATAGGCACTCGTGCTGGTCAAATAAAGCCTCACAAGCAGTGTGGTGTTTTGCTCTTCGTGTCAGCTGAGGTTTCCAACGGCTGTAAAATTCTCCTGTGTCTCTGATCCTTCTCACAATGTTGTTGTATCCTGCTATAATTGTACAAGAGTTGTGTCAGCACCCTGTGAGCCAACAGCTGGAAACTATTAGAATGTTTCATAGAGCATGGGGTGGCATTGGAGCAACTGATGCATCTGGAAAGATCAAAACCTTTTTGTTGTGCCCCAGCAGGGTAAGCGATCAAGATCCTTTAGACAGACCTCTGGTGTATATCTGCAGTGTGATACAGGCCTATGATCAGATACCTAAATGCTCCTGGTGAGAAGGCTATGGAACGTTTCTGTCCTGGTTTGGTTTTGTTACAATCAATTTGTGGCAGTGCAGGCTGTCAAATAGTGACAGCTACTTCTGTGTGGATACTTTCTGAAGCCAAGCATTTTGAGTCTAATTGCTTGTCTTGTGTCTAGTTTGTACTGATGCATGCTGGCTGTGGCATACGGCGTGAGTCGGAGGCAGGACATCTTGCCACACGGGCAAGAGATGTACAGTTGTGTGTTTTCCATGCTGATGGGATTCGTCTGTTCAAACTCTGGGAGTTCGCATAGCAGGGCAAACTAATCTTTCATCTCTCCTTTCTTCTCTTGTACTGGTAGCTTAAACTCATTGTTCAGTTCCAGTCCAAACCCAAATATTTCAAACACACATCTTGTGAGACAATTTATGCAAAGCCACTTGTGTCTGGTTGTTATGCATGCTCCACAGAAATTGGGAAAGCTCATTTTCAAATTCAAGGTGGACTGTAGCTTTTTATTGTTCCTTTTGCTGGGCTCTTACTTTGTTTTATCAGTATCATAACTGGCGAACCTCATCAAGGATGAAGGTAGATACGTTAAGAAGATGAAGAATTTATTCCTGTGCTGAAGGAGCAATTGAAGCAATTACTGCTTGTAGCATTCAGGGCTGCTGTTCCCAGGTATCTACCACTGCTATAAAAACTAATTCTGGTGAACAGTTACTAGGGTGTGTAGGGAGGTGTTGCTTCCTTCAATATTCCCACTCTTTGCATTTATGCAATGAACACAAGACAGAGCAGTGGGAGTGAGTGGCTTTGTGCTGCAGCATGGTGACATCTGGGCAGTATGCAGCACTGGTCTGTAGTTATATGCTCTGTCCTGTCTGCAGCTTGTACCAGTGCATAAGGAAAAGGCAAAGGCTTGCTTCTGGTTTTGCTGAGTCTGCACCCTAATGGCTCACACAGGAACACTAAGTTTGGAACTACTCAGCACTGAGTTTATTCCTCTGAAATACAATTAAAAAATGGAGATTTTTCTTGCCTGACAGAGACACCTACATAAATATGTGTCACCACAGTGCTTGTGTTTATCACTAAGCAAATTATTTGTTCTTTTAGCCCTGCAAAGCAAGGAAACAAAGAGATAAATTGTATTTTCCCTGAATTCCAGTGAGGTTGGACGATAGGACCACCTGAGGTTTCTTCCACTCTCAGCCATTCTGTGAAGTTACACTGCAATGAAGCTTAGCTCATAATGATTTTCTACTATGACACTGCTATTAAAAATGAATCTCATTATCTGACTCTCTTGCAGGCTAAATAAGAGCTTATTGACACGGAACATCAGGTAGGATTCAGAGAGCTCGTATTTTCCTGTGGTTGTGTCAAAGCTATTAAGGCTGCACCTGAAACTTGCAGCTCTAACCAGACAGTCTTTCTTTGGCTTTCCTGCAAAGCAGATGAAGTTCTTCAAAGTCTGTTTGTGGGTTGCTGGTATGAACAAAAGTAATCTGCCTTTGCAGAACTGCTGCTCTTTAACATGCACAGTTACAACTGCTTTTTTGTTTTTTGGTTGGTTTTTTTTTTTTCCTTTTCTTTTCTTTCAGAATGCCTGCATTTATAATTTTCCACTCAGGAAAGATGTTTGACATGAAGGAATGAGGAGCAGGCAGACACTCGGAGAACAAGCAATAGGGATCTAGGAAGATTTTAAGCCTCGTAATTTATGACAAACTAAAATCCTGTACGAACAGATTTACTGTTAGCTGCCTAGATATGTTCTGATGAGATTTCTGAGGACTCCAGGAATTCTTGGTAGTTCAGAAGAGAACTTAACCTTCTAATGAGCTTCATGTTTTGTCAGCTATGCAGAGGCAATGGAAAACATTTGTCAAAACAAATGGCAGCATTAGCCCCCTGCCGCCAAATACAAATGGCAAGTTCAAGGTCCAGGTAATGGCGGTCGAGCCAAGAAACATTTGGTGATTTAGTTTAACCTTGAATAGACCCCAAAGAATACACTGCTGCAATTCCAGAACTTCTTGGCTGTGGCTGAACTCTGGATACTGCAAGAAGTTCCAGCCAGAACAAAGAAGTGCTGAGCTGCACAAAAACTAGGCTGTGAGAGTTAACATGGGCCTCAAGGTTTCAAAAAGTGCTACTTGACAGCTGCCCCAGTCCAGCAGAAGGGTTTTTGCCCAGTACTTTCTGATAGTCTGTTATGACATTCAATCGTTTTTCATACAGTAAAATAAAAGCAATTAGGTATAGAATATACTAAGAGACTAATATATGGATTTTCTGTTAAAATGCTGGCGTGTTACTCTGAAGTAAGTTTCACAGGACACTGCAGTGAAATGTGGAACTATGATTTGTGTAGCTGAAGTGTTTGTAATTGCTGGTGGCATGACTACTGAAAGCAAAATGAACGTGCAGAGATGTTGTCTTGCATGCATCCAGTGAAACAGGTACTAGTGCTAAAAACTCTTGCTATTATTATTAAAGCATATATTTAAAGACTTCTTTAAATAATAGTGAGAGTTTTTAGCATTATTAACTTACTGTAATAAGTTACGTAAGTTACTGTTAACATCTGTTACATAAGCAGGTGTTACTTACCTGAATTTAAAATATGCATCTAGAAAAGGTCCTGCAAGTGTTTGCAGCAGTGACGTCAGCACATCGTACTGAGGCTGATGGCGATCCTCGCTGTTAGATCCCTATGGGATGGATACAGTGCTGCTCACTGCAATGCACCGAGTGCAGTCTTACACTGCACTCTACCTGTAGATCCTTTGCTTGTACGTTAGGAGTTAAGCTCAAGGACTGGAAGTGTAGCACTGTTGAAAGCACACAAAACTACTCAGTCTTACACACAAGTGCCGGCTGTCAGGTTCGGTGTTTCCTTCCCAGCCATGCCTTGCTGCGCTCCCCTCTCCTTCCTGCACGCCGCAGAGAATGCTCAGCCTCAACGAAAGAGCAAGGGCTGGAAGATAACCGAGGTGCCTGAGAGTTTGCTGTCCTCAGGCTAACGTTAACGACTTCATACAGATTAGCTAAGACACCAGACCTTCCTCCTTGATATTTTTTTTTTTTTCCTAGAATTTCTGGAAGTTATGAGAGCCTTAAACTGCTGGGCAAAAGCCAAGTTGCTGTGAGCTGCGCCTGAAGGTAAGCCCTCAAGCACCCAGTATTGTTAGTTTCTTGTTGGGAGTTGTAGGGGAGGATTCACATGCGCCCTTGTGTGACTTGCATGTGAATATGGAGTGATGGCAGATAACTTCATTTCTTTACCTGTGTTTTCAGACTGGACCTAGAGCTCATACTTAAAATTCAGCTTATCCTATAAAGATGTGAAATCCTTCCTCAAAACCCTTGCATGCTACCCAACAAATCCGGCCAGTATGTCACATAGCTTTGCTGCAAAGCAGAAACAGGAGATGCAGAAACGAGCTGTTAGGTTTTCACTTAGGAATTAGGCACTGAAGAGCCGTGCACCTCAGCTGGCAGCAATATTCAGCTTTTAAAACATGACGCGTGCCAGATAACTCTGGCAGTTGTACAATGAAGTGCATAGAGATGTGGGAGCTCATCATTAATACTAAAGCTCCTGAGCATCTTCTTGACAGATGAAGAACTTGCTCTGCAGCTGTCCTGGGATGATCTCTGTTACTTGGCAGCAGCACATTTCTGTGCCTCTTTTCTTGATGGTACCTGACGTTAATTAAGTCTGCTGTTACCCAGATCTCTACAGACTAGAGCCTATCTTGAAGGAACAAAGGGCAGAGATCCAAGGTGAATGACAAAGAATTATGGTTGCATAGATGTATTGCAAAGAGTTTATTTACAAAGATTGATTTTTCTCTCTTCAGATGAGATTTTCATTGTGTAGTTTGACACTAACGAAAGCAATTCCTAAAGTGAGGCATTTGGAAACATCATAAGGAAATGAAGATGGTTGTACCAAACTAGAAAACAATTCTTTTAAATAGATCTATCATTTAAAACAGAAAAAAACCCATAGTGAATTGTGCTTTTTAGAAGTCTGGCTAACAAATGAGATATTTCTTGGGTTTTCTTCATGAATGTTCAGTACTCTACAAAAAAAAAAAAAGTTATTTTTTTCCCTTAACAGTTCTATAAGTGTAGATTATTCCACTTTAATCCTAGTGACAAGAGTACACTAAGATTTAAAAAAAAAAAAAAAAAAAATGTTTTATTTCATAATTTTGCCATGGCTCTTAGTCCTGTGAGTTTAGATCATTGAAATTTAGCAGCCTGCTTATTTCTTCCTCCCTAGACAAGTTTGTATTCACTCAGCAGGGCTGTTTTCTAATTTTTGCTTACTAAATTATGTGAGAAAGAACAAAGGTGAATTCCTGTGTCTTTATCACACAGGATTGACTGATCAAGATTTAATGCAATCTCGTGGTGGATCCAGCACTCTGCAGTAAGCATTAGTGTTACTAGGCCAAGTTAAAAAGTGCAGTTCCCAGTTCTTTCCTAAAGAGCATCAATATGTTGTGCCTAGCAAGTACCTCTTTCTCCTGTAGAATGGTCTTGCTTTGAATCTTAAAATGCACCATGTCATTTTAAGTTGCTAAACGGTGTAAATAGTCAGTTCTCAGAAAGCAGAATTATTCTTGTGAAAATAGCATTTACATATTTTTCTCTTGCATGTTTATCCTCAGCGTCATCTTACTGGGAACATATTTGATCTGCCAAAAGATCTTCTGAACTCTGCAGACCATTCTCATGTGAATCCATATGACTTCCGGTAGGTAGAGAACTTCAGAACTCTGAGCACATTATCCACAACCAATGTTACAGTTTTCTGAGCCTTAACTGCCACCTGTGCAAAGCACTGATCATTTGTTGTACTTCCCATGTAGGTAAACTGTATAACTTCTAGGCAATTTGCTTTTGATCTTACCTCAGTATTCACAACCTCATCTTGCTGAGAAGTCTTACTGAGGCTTCTTACCCTGAAATCTTGGGCCTTTTAATTTTTTTGGTTCACTTCCGTGTCTTGTTAACAAAAGCAATCCAGCGTTTGTTCACCTCGTGTTCAATGGGCTGGTGCATACCTCTGCACGGCCTGGGCTTTCTTTGATCAACATATGGACTGTAATATATTGTTTGGTTTACATCTGATGCCACAGGAAGAAGTGTTGGTTGAGTCAGTATGGAAACTTGCCCAGATACAGTCGTTTCTTCCTTGACTGTAGTATCTGCTTGAAACTTTTCACTTGCCTTCTAATGGATATTCCTACTCATCCACAAGCTGTTTCCAGCCCAAATATAGTGCTACTTGATTGAAAAACTCCAAGAGGCAGTTCTCTTCTTGGCACATGTTTAGCAGTCCTGACCAAATCCCTTCTGAAATGCCATGGTCCAGTTTGTCCCAGAAGGTCACAGGCTTGCTGAGGCTATCCCTCTGGACATTTCACTGGCTTCTGCGTATGCACAGCTAGAAAAACTCTGCTGCAATCTGGAATGTTTTTCAAACCCTCTTTGCCCCTCCCTCTGAAGTTGCTGTGAGGAAGCAGTAACCTCGGATAGCCTTGTGAAACTCTTACTGACCTGCAGTTTGCAATGTGCAGCCAGCTCATGGCCCTGCCCTACATCAGGGTGCAGTGTTTGGGGTTTCTTTGCACTGAAGGAGCCTTCCAGGTGATATTTGGGAATGACTTTAAAAGCATAGCCAGAACAATTTTGTTTGCTTGGCTGCCTAGTTAAAGAATATTAGTCAGGGCAAACTAATGTGACTCCACTGATATTAATAGAGCTGAGTTACAACAACTGAAGAACAAGCCCTTAAATTCTAGGGCAGTTACCAGACAGGCTGAGCTTAAAAGGCTCTAATGCTGTCTCACAGAGTATAAATAGTGTTAACAGTGTTTAATGGACAACTAATTCCTAATTAGCTTTTTTTCCTGTTAACTTTTCTGTTATCCTTGTCTCTTTTGATGTCATGGTTTTGCTGTTAGAAAACAAGAGCTCTGCTCAAGACAAAGCCGTCCTGAGCTGCATCTTCATATGTGGAGCGCCTGCTCAGGACAAGAGGCCCAGCAGGCTTCAGGGCTTGAATATACCTCTTGAAAGGTTCAGAAAATCAGAATGTAACAGTTGTGCAAATGCCAAGTAACTGCCTGATTAAGAATGGATTTTCCTGGGGACAAAAAAAGATACCATTCTAACTTGGGAGTTGTCTTGCTGCCAGATTTCAGGCTGCCGTTATAAATCATTGTGGCTCTTCAGAAAAGAGATAAAAACTATGACCATTGGCAAAACCATCTTCCACTAAGTTTGTTCCAAAAATGGCTGAACTATTTTCTATCAAGCTT
>VWYK01044213.1:0-11701 GCA_013399775.1 Semnornis frantzii | reverse complement strand
CTAGAACAACAGGCCTGAAGCTGACACCTGGGTTTGTTTACACCCATGCAGAGGGAAAGCAAAATGAAGAGTCTCGCAGCAGTGATTTTAAGTCATCCTTTCCATCCATCCTCAGCAAACATAAATGCATGTAAAAGGTGTAAGGCAGAAAATGAAATCACTTCACTACAGAGGCATTGTGAAGTCTCTTTCTCTGTAGTCTTTCAAAACCCTCCTGAATGTGCTCCAGTGCAACCTGCTCTTGGCAAACATGCTTTAACAACAGGGTTGGACTAGATGTTCCTCAGAGATCCCTTCCAACCCATTCCATTTTGTGATTCTGTGATTCTCTTACAGAAACAGCAACAGAGTGTAAATGAGAAATGTAAAGTTCTGGACTATTCAGCATAAGTTACACTTTTGATCCATTAAATTGTGGTTTGTTTTGGATTTGTGCTGGGTTTTTGGGGAGTTGTGGGTGGGGTTTTTGTTGTCTGTGTTTTGTGGGTTTGGTTTGGTTTGGTTTGGTTTTTTTGTTTGTTTGGTTTTGGTTTTGTTTGTAGTCATTCGAAATGTTCCTTAAAATGTCCCATATTTGTTCTACATGGTTTGACCACTGAACTAATATTTGTACAACCTCCACTGACTCGTTAGTCATATTTTAAATATTTCTGTTTTGGAATATTGTGAAAATTTTGGAAGAACTGCTATCCTTTTTGGTCTCCATCATTTGGGATTGCTAATATGACTTTCCTCCCATTCTTTTGGTTTACAAAATATCAAGAAGGGTCATATGTGGTCAAACAAAGGATACAAATAATGGCCATGAAATACAGAGCTGTTTTCTTCAGTGCTAACTGTAGTCATTGGGCAAATTTCAGAAGTGAATACGTACTTGCAGGTTTTCCTCTAAGAGGTGCAGGGATGGTGTTGCTTCATAGCATGGTCCTTTTACCTTCCCACTTATTTGTTCCTTTGTAACTGAAATTTGTAGTGTAAGAGATTACAGACACAGAGCTCCAGCCTGAAGAGTGAAATGCCAGGAGGGAGTCCCTCAGCTACATGGCAAGGACTTCCTTTCCACATGTAGGTATTACTAGTTTTCTATGGTACCAAACTGGGTTCCTGCAGATCATGGCTTTACACAGAGCTGTCCTTGAAAATCAGTGTAAAATTCTATCTAGTAAATGCTTTAGCTGCCATATTTCCCACAGAGTACCAAATCTTTCTCTGTAGGGTACAGTGACTTTTAGCTAAACTCATTGTCCTGTTTGTTAGTTACAGTGTAATCTAGTAGATTTATCTGGTTAATCTGTATTAAATCCCATATATCCAAGATACCGTTTCTTTTTTCACACTTATGTAAGTCCCTGTCTGGCAAGTTCAACCAGAGTAATTCAGAATGACGTTTCCAAATTAAATTAGAAGTCTGTAGTTAAATTGAATCTGAAGCTTGGAAATTGTGGACCTTTGACTTTGATATGCACTTTTCTCTTTGGCCTGATGTAGCGTGAGCTTGTTAGTATGCAAGTCTCAACACAGATTTATCTGTTTGCTCAGGTTGTTTCTTAGCAGATGATTTCAGGGAAATCAGGCGAATTCAGGGCAAGGGAGTTTTATCAAAATTAATCGAGCTGGATAGAATTGGTGTGTGTAAGAGCATGCTGTAAATATTGTGTAGCATTTTGGCCTAGAGGGCAGCCTAAGTACATTTTTTGCAGTTAATAAATAAATAAACACAGAAATGTTTTGACCAAACAGTCACATTGTTTAGCAAAGGAGACTGACTTCTTTTTCACTCTTTGGGAGAGTCTCTGTAGTCCTTAGAGCACCTGCATTTGTCATTGAGTTTTGTGAGAGCAAACGCCAAGGAAATGTCCATGATTTGGGACGTGCTCTTTTGTATTGAAGAGAAACCGAGTGCTTTTAGATATTGTGGTCATTGCTTGGACAGTAAGAATTTGTGTTAAATAAGCTATTTGTGTGATAAGTTTCCCTTGAAGAGAGGCCAGACCCTGGAGCAATCTCTTCTCGCCTCTCTCCTTAACAGCTGTCACGAAGCACTTCTGCTGAGAGATTTTTAATGTGGTGTTATAAAAGCAATCAGTTACTTCTTTTAAAATGCGGAAAGAATTAGTCTTAGTTTATTAGCAGATCTACTAGTCAGAGATGGAAACTGCTGACTGACTGGATAAATCTAGTCTATTCATCACTTCATGGACTCTATAATCCTTAGAGAGCGTAAAAAATGTACAAGACATCCCTGAATGCTGAATTTTGCATTGATTCTTATCTCACACTTATTTGAAAGACTTTTGAAATCATAATCCAACAAACAGTTCTCTCCTGACTGAATCTCCGAGGAGAGATTTTGCTTATTTTAAAAGGATGTAAAATTTCCTAAGCCAGTAAAATATGCCCAAGATACTGTAACTTGAGGCAGTGGATGAGAGACTTTTTGATAACTAGAGCTGAAATCTTTCAAATTTCAGGGGATCCTTGTGGTCAAGAGGTATCTATGCCTGGCAGAAAAAGAGCAGAGTAACTCCACGTAATCATTAGTCTGTGTAGAAGCTATTGCTGGTTTCTAAGTATTATCAAAGTGAGCCCAAATTTCATGGGTTAATCCTATTTAATTTTAATGGATCTACTAATACAAGGAACAGCTGAGCAATCAGACCTTTATGAAGCTCCATATATACTGACATTGATCCATTAAATGTTCATTCCCTAGAAGTTGCAGCAAGGAAGTGTAAGTAATCAAAACTGTTAAAAATGCTGTTTCTTTGTTTATGAACAGACAGGGTGACTTAAGAGCTNAAAAAAAAAAAAGGAGGGGAGAATGATGTTGTAGGTGGCACATGTTTTAGTTGAAAACCTATGAGAAAACATTTGTTTTGCTAAGAGAAAATAAGAAAATATATTGAATATATTAGGAAGATTAAATCCTGTTTTGACTGAGTGAGCCTGCTGGAGGGCAAGATGACTCTAAATCCTAGATCATGAGCAAACACTTTAGTACCTACTACAGAGGGCTACCTATGCATGCGCTGCATGGACACTGTTTTTGTGTAGTAATTGTCTTTTGTAAACCATGAGAGGAAATCATCTAAGTGAACAAAATGGAAAGGACTATTGACAATTTGTGGAGTAGCTGGCGTATGTTTTATCTGACTTCAGACAGGAACACATGAGATTTCTACTTATTTCCAAAGCAGAATAAATTTATACCATTTTAGCAGCATTCATCCATTCAGATTTTAGGTTTAAAATGAGAGTTTGTACAACTAGACAGCAAATATGACTTTTCTGTCTCGGTAGGAAGTAAAGGAGGGAGTAGCTCCAAACTCCCCAGTATGGGAAAACAAAATGGGAAAACAGATTTCAAATCTTAGATCTTTACAGCTCCAAAGCTCCCCTGCCTTCAAATTGTTTTCTGCAATACACTGGCTTATCTCATTAAAGCTGACCAGAACTTTGGCAATTGAAGGTTTTCTGTCAAAAGAGGTAATTTTGGATAAAATGGAAATGTTTAGCTGGAGTATGCCTGTTATGGAAGAAAAAAAATCTTTTGAAGAAATAGTGGAACAAAACTTCCATTTTTAGCTGATGATTGATTTCATCTGAAGTAAAAATGATACTGTGCTACACAGTATAAAGTGTTTAAATGGAAAATAGAACAAAATTCTTTTGATCCCATCAAAATAGAATATTTCAATCACCCTTCAAGTGATTTTTAAATTGTGTTTCATGGGATACTGAGAATTGTTCACTTTTCCTCCATTCCAGGAAGAAAAAATGTTCAACATGAAGTGGTTTCCCATGGAAAGCAAACATTGCTTACAAGCCATCCCCAGCCCCTGCTCTGTTCTTGTCCTGGTCTTCTGCTTGTCTGACGAAGGCTCATGTGTCTGCAAAAATTGCAGTGATGGACTGTTTCTGAAAGAATTGTTAGATCTGTGGTGAGGGCAGGATCATGACACAGAGGGCAGGGTCAAAAGGCAGTAGAAAGACTCTGGCTTATATAGGGGCAAGAACAATAAGACTACATGGTGCTATTTCCCTCTGGGGGAAGCCTTTGTTTCCACTGTGATCACTGGGGAAAGCTGAAGCCCTTTATTGAAGCATGAATGAAGGGAAATTTGTTCTCCACCTATGTGCATGTCTGGATGCCCCTCCAGGTCTGCTGCTTGGCAGTACATCTGTGAACTGGATCTGCAGGGCTCTGGGGGAGCTTCATGGCCAGCATCAGAGGACAGACACCCCCTCCACTCCTGGGTCCCTTTCTGGGAAACTAGGCACTGGCAAAGCCCTGGGCCGAGTGTTCCATGAGGACAAACAACACAACAGAGTTAAATAACTAACTGTATGACACTTTAAAAAAAGCATAAATATTGTCACAGGACAAAGGCACCCCGAGGCAGCATTCACTGCAAACCCTGCACTGAATGAGCAATAGTTAAATGCTTGTCCTTGCCTCTTTCTTTCAAAAGTAGGGCAAATATCTATAGAGTTCCCAGTGGGGAGGTAATCTAACTTTAACTTTCATATAGCCAAGTAAAACACCCGAGACCTGTGTTAGGAATGCAAGCAGGTCGTCTGAATTATGATTATTCAATCTGGTTTTATTTTAATCTGACATGCCTCTCACGTGCTTCATTTAGATTCATCTTGACCTGAAAACTGTAATCTCAATGCCTTTATCCTTACAGGTGACTTATCTTGTTGCAGAATTTTTTATTTTATTTTATTTTTTTAATATACAATATTTTAACATTGAAATCGGCATATTTCACTGTCTGAGGTTTCACGAGCATGGTCTGGGTCCCCTTCCAGCAGTAATCGCTTTTGCTCTCCCTCTTGTTAATTGGGGCAAGAAGATAATGAATTAAGAACTGCGGGAGGTGAGAACAAACACCTCCCTGCAGCCGCAGCGTGATCCGGGTGATGATTGCTTGCTCGCTTACAAGACAATAGCAGAAGAAATTAAGGAGAGGGAGAAAATGACTGATCCTTCAGTATGAGATAATGGATGAGCCCGGGATGACCTGTTTTTTTCCTTGCGGTGAAGCGGTGCTGAAGACAGAGGGCACCAGCGCCCAGCCCACAGCCGTCGCCCCGCCGCCAGCGCGCCAGCTTGGGGCGCCCGGAGAGCCACCAATGCCTGCTCCGAGCAGGCTGAGAGCTGCTGCCGCGCCCGGCCAGGTACGTCTCGGGGGTAGCCCTCCAAATGGACTGCGGGGATCAGCCGTGGGTCTGCCTGTGGGGCAGGCGGTGCAGGCAAAATGCCTTCGGGAGATGGGCTTCGTGGCTGCACGGCAGAGCCTACTTCGGGCGGCTGTGCCTGCCTGCATGTGCGGAGACACAGCCAGGACGGCAGCTCTGCTCGTAGCATCGCCGTCCTCTTGACTGTCTCCAGTACACTGCATCGCTCGGCGGCCAGCGCCGCCGCGGCCCCAGCAGCCTTCCCCGCCGCCGGGGAGGGACTGGGGACGGCGGCCAGTCTGGGGCGGTGTGTGCCGCCGCTGGTCTCCGTGTATCAGGGTGTGTGTGTAAGTGTGAGTATGAGTGAGCGTGTGCGAGTGCGAGCCTGTGTGCGAGTGTGCGTGCGGAAACCGCCGCAGCGGCGCCGGGCTGAAGGCAGAAGTTTTTGGGGAAGCGCCCAGCGGTGCCCGTGGGCAGCCGAACCAGCAGGGCCGAGGCCGGGACAGTGGGGCGGGGGGTCACGGCCACAGCAAATTGCCGGGACAGCGGGGCCCGACGGAGAGGGGAGACAACGGGCCAGGGTTGGGGCGGGCAGAAGCGGCGGGTGGGAGCTGTCCCGGGTGCTGATGGTGCCGCGGTGCAACAGGGACCTGACCGGCCTCGCCAAGCTCCTGTCTGTCTCCCCGGCGGCGGTGCAGCCGCGCCGCCTACCCCCCATTCTAACACGGCGTTTCCAGCCTTCAAGGCCAGTCTTACCACCGTTCTCCGCCCGAAGCCTGCGTGCAAGGCAGGCATGCCGGCAAGGCACATCAAGGACTTCGCCCACCGTTGCCTTAGTAACTAATATGTATTTTCACCCGGTCGCATGTGTGTGACCCTGGCTGAATTACAGTTTTGCCCCCTACACACGGAAAAGTTAACGTGAACTGTAAAGTAGTTCCTTTCTTCCTCCCTTTACTGACCTTTAAATGACATTTCCTGTCGCTGACAGGACAGGTACCTCACCCTCTCTTCTCGCCCTGGTTTTCTGTATTGGGAAGGGAAATTCCTGAGCTGAGGAAGATGCGTTCAGGTAGTCAGAAGACGAGAAGAGAAACACTTGTCACCCCACCTTCGGGGCTGGGGCCGATGGGGCCAAGCTAGGACGCTTCTCTCATGAGCAAAGCACATCGTGAAACTTTCAAAACTTTCCAGGGGTGGATGGAAGGGAGTGTGGCTGCTGAAGGTGAGTGAAACAGCCGCCCTGACTTGGAAAATGAACAGGAAAAGAATCATATGTGCGTATACGTGATCTTATGACTGTAAAGAAAGACATATTTAAATCCCTCTTGGAACTTCCTTTTGAGAGGCTCATGAAGCAAATTGCTCTGAGCATTTGTGAAACATTATTTCCTTTAACTGGATGGGACTGCTTTGTTGACTTCTGGTTTGATATTTATTTCCTGATTAGCCTATTTTATTTCCTATTTCTATTCCCCCAGGTTAAAAGTCACTAGTATGATGGCTGCCTTGTCACCTTCGAGAGCAATGCTGTAAGACCTTGCTGTGATGGTATTTGGAGCAACTTGAGCGTTAGAGGGAGGAAGTGGATGCCATTTCCTTCATGTCCTTAAACCATGTGCAGGCAAGAGGAGCCCGTAAAATTCGTAACCTGGGTCTGGATGACATCGTGCAACAAAATGATTGGCGTGCTGCTGGTCTTTTTCCCTGCTCTGCTCCTGGAGATGGACGTGCTGCCCAGGAGCGCCGGGAGGAAGGTGCTCCTCTCCGCAGGCTCCTCGCAGCGGTCAGTGGCTCGAATGGACGGGGATGTCATTATCGGCGCCCTCTTCTCTGTCCATCACCAGCCCCCGGCTGAGAAAGTACCTGAGAGGAAGTGCGGGGAAATCCGGGAGCAATACGGCATCCAGAGAGTCGAAGCTATGTTTCACACTTTGGATAAAATTAACGCCGACCCTGTCCTGCTACCTAACATTACCCTGGGCAGTGAGATCCGAGATTCCTGCTGGCACTCCTCTGTGGCCCTGGAGCAGAGCATCGAGTTCATACGGGACTCTCTCATCTCCATTAGGGACGACAGGGACGGGGGTACCCGCTGCATCTCCGACTCTCAACCCCAGCCCCAGAGCAGAGTGAAAAAACCCATCGCGGGGGTCATCGGCCCTGGCTCCAGTTCGGTTGCTATCCAAGTCCAAAATCTGCTCCAGCTCTTCGACATCCCCCAGATCGCTTACTCTGCCACCAGCATCGACCTGAGCGACAAAACGCTGTACAAATACTTCCTCAGGGTGGTTCCCTCCGACACCCTGCAAGCCAGGGCTATGCTTGACATCGTTAAGCGATACAACTGGACCTACGTCTCCGCCGTCCACACGGAAGGTAGGTATGGGGGCAGTCCACAACCTCTCCTGAGAACTCTCCCAGCCGACCCCGGCGCTCTGCGCTCTCTGCGAGGGCTCCGCAGAAACGCACCGGTGCTGGGTTACCCGCTGGGACCCCGGGCGAGCCGGCTGACTCGCCGAGGAAGCACCGGCCGCTGCCCCTGGGAATTCCGTTAGGTGAAGGGAGGAAAGTGCTGGAGGTGGGGAATGAGGTTTCCACGGCACACGGGAGCGCGCCTCGGCGCCGTCGCCGCGGTTACAGGCAGCGAGAGGGGTTTCAGCAGCGCAGGAGAGCCCGCAAGAAATCGGGAGTCTTCCCGGTGGTCCCGTCCCCCGTCCTCGTTCTCGTAGAGAGTGGTTCGTATATTTCTAAATGAAAGTTAACATACGAGACCATCCAGACCCGAAGCTGGCAGCGTCGCCGGCCGCGCAGTGGCAGAGTCCAGAGGTTGCCCGTGGTGGGCTGGTGCGCAGGTCTTACACGCACGGTCGCTACCACCACGGGAGGCTGGCAAAACAGAGTCACGGCTCGGCAAGGACTCCTAGATTAGCTCATGGCTTTGCTGCACGTGGATGCTCTTTCTGGGACTGCGAACACAGAGGAAAGAAACCTGAAAATGCCTCTGCAGTCTGAGCAGCATCTGCAAAGCCGCGTCCCGTGGGAAAGAAAGGGTGTTGTCTAGTTTGTCAGCAGGTCGGGGCAAGCATGTTTTTGCGCAACTTGAGCATCAGTAAAAAAAAGATTTCTCTGTACAATCTGTTCATAGTCAACAGGTTTTATTCAAATATCAAAAGAGAAAATATCAAAAGTAAAGGTATTTTAGGAAAGAGACCTTGGTTTATGGCCTGTCTAGGTAGATCAACATAAATGGAAGTAAATGTGTTTGAGAGAAAGCAAACTATAGTGATATATTTGTGTGACATTCCTATAGCCCAGTTATGGTCTTCAGAATGGAATTTTTAAGCACAAGGTTGCAAACCTGAGCACCTTCTTGCTATAGTTTTGCATCTATTCTGTTTATCTGACTGTCTCTTTTGTATGGATGTGATTTATGATTCCTTCCAGTTACTGAGTTGACTCCACATCTCTCATTCTCACAGAGATGACTAAGTAAAAATAGTCAAGAACATATATTATGATGAATAAATAATCTCCAGAAAGAGTTGGATATACAAAATTCAAAGATGAATTGAATTAAATTGGACACCTAAAACACAAAAGTGTGGTGATTTCATGGGGGTGTGTGCGGTTAGTAAGACCAGAAAGCAATGACCTGACATTTGCAGTTTATTTATGCCCTTTTTGGGTGAGAAAAACTGCTAGCGAGAGCTGGACATGAGTCCTTAAGATTCCCTGTTTCTGACAAACACAGTTAGATCTTGCAGAAGGCCAGAGTGAAAAATAAACATGAAAAGGGTACCTTTTTTTTGGTTGATATAAATTGCCTTCAATCCCTTCATGGCACTTCAGAGAGCTCTGCTAACTCACAGTGCCTGAGGAGCTTCCTCAAGGGACCTGGGCCCACTCATTAACATGAGTGAGACCTACCTCTTTTATAAAAGATGTCGGCTTGTGAAGGTTGCTTCTTCGTTCATTTTAAAATGATCGTTATAAGTAGTAACTTCAGTCATTGCTTGTGAGAAATTTTAAATAAATATCTGGTTTTATGAATATGTTACTGACTGAGGAAATATGCTTGTAGCAAGATATTTTTATAGGCTTTGAAGTGATACTTTTGAAAACAATGGCTCAGTTCTACCCCACAAGGCTCTCCTCTTAGGAAATGTCACAAAGTTTGCAAATTATGCAGCTT
The DNA here is from genome assembly GCA_013399775.1 of Semnornis frantzii. Taxonomy (NCBI): domain Eukaryota; kingdom Metazoa; phylum Chordata; class Aves; order Piciformes; family Ramphastidae; genus Semnornis; species Semnornis frantzii. The sequence goes on along the minus strand of VWYK01044213.1, from coordinate 2,322 downwards.
GAAATGCATGGGTTTTTTAAAAAAATAGTATTATTCTGTATGTGCCATAGCTGTATTGTTAGATTCAAGCTACAAATTCCACTGGAAATATGTAGCAAGCTTCCAAATACTTTTTTTTTTTTTTTTAATTGAAAGCGAAATTAGTATTCATGAAAATTGGCATAAATTGTTACATTTCTATCATTTAGAATCCCATGCGCTCACTCTGAGAGATCTGCTTGCTGGTTTGTTAAAGGTGGGATCATTCTTTGCAGACAACACAAAGTCACTCTGAATAATAGTCTGTGTGAACAGGAGCTGCTCCATCCATGCTATGTTTGGAAATATGGGGATAAAATGTAGTTAGAAACATTCCTCCTACACACTTACTCATAGGCCTCTACACTGTCTTTACAGTGGGCTGCAAAATGTGCTGGAAGAAATTCTAGGGTATCATGGCTTGGAGAATCACTTTGGAAGGAACTGTGAGAAATGGGCATATGTCTAGAAAACACACAGATTGACATTGTGAAGAACTGAATTGTTTCACTTTACAAGCTCTCCATATTCAGTCCAATCACCTCTTTAGACCAGAAAAGCTGCTTAATTCCTACTCAACCCCTTGTTCTCATGAGGGTGGACAATCCTTAGCTCTCGCATCCACCTAACCACAAGGGGATGCAATGAGACCACTGCGCTTAGCTTTGACAGCTAATCATCTTCCTCAGTTTACACTGGCTCATGGTATGGTCTCACAGAAAAAGTCCAGAGGTGATGAGTCCTTTCTCAGGCAGTCTAAACCACCCAACTTCTTTTACACTTTCTCTACTCTTACACTATAGCTGGAGCTATTTGAATGTCCAAACCAATGCTAGTCCACACAACTATACCTTTAAAGAAAATTAGAACTATTTGGTGCCCACCTTTCTTAACGTAAAGCTTACACATCATGAGAACGAAAGTAATGAAATCGCCCAGTCACAGGCATGATGCCTTTAAGGAGTCCCCAATATTCTACTTTGCACTTGACATGAAAATTTCTTCTTCATGCGTGAATACAATAATAAGTGTAAATTAGTGGTGGAGACATTTAACTATATACAGTCTCTGCACTCTAGTACATAAAATTACGCAGTGGTATGCCATACTTGTTTTGGGGTAGGGCTTTTTTTTTTTTTTTACACTATTTTTTGTTAAGATGTATAAACATTGCACTCACTTAGAAACATCTCAGTGCATAAAATCTGTTTTCAAAGACCCACTTTGCATGCTGCTCGTTTTAGATTAAAATTGACACATATGACATCACATTGAAGAACAAAGGAAAGGGAGTTACTATGTTTGGTTATTTTGTTATGCATTTCAATTGGGCGTAGTTGCACATTATGAGAGTGCTTTTTTATTTCAGAGTGGGCAGCAGTCATTAAACAATTTGAGAAATCTGTGCATCTGCCAGTGGAAGGTTGTGTGACTGTATACTGTCTGTAAGGCATTTCCAAGTCTATTATGTTTTTAAGAATTCTTCAAAGGTAATTCAGTGTTGGAATTCTTGGCTTGGAAGTAATTCATAACTGGAAATGCACAAAAGGGAATGTCTCTGAGCCAAGACTTCATGTGGAAATCAAAGACATCAAAAACACATGTGTAAGTTGAGCACAATCTGGTGTATGGTAAGGATGGAAGGAATTATGCTTGCTAAGGGTTACTTTCCAAGAGAGAAATTCTAGTCTTTGTGAGATAACCTCAGAGTGATAGTCTCAGTTTACCAGGCAGTCATTGGTTAGTTGATAAAACTGTGAAGACAAGGGGACACTTCCTTCTTTGTCCAGAGAACAGACAGTAGGCTGCCCGCAGGGTGAAGCAAGATATGAGATGATGCACGCCACATTTGCATTGTTTTGATGCTGAAGGCACAGAAATTAATAAGGTTGCCTCCAGAAAACGCAGAGCATCTTCAAGATTGCTGTCTGCTAGAACAACTTCAAAACCTCACGGAACACCTGCACAGTGGTTAGTGATCAGTGTAGGGTCTCCACTAAATCTCTCACTTTTAGGTGTTCCTCTTATACGTGAAGCAGGAGTTGACAGTGTAAGACTTTTCAATCACCTCATATTCCAAATGCATTGCTTGTGAATAAGCAAATAAAAATAATGCCTGTGCCTGAATTTTCATTTAATTATTGCATATGTGTTAGCCTTACAAAATGTATGTGAGATTTTTCATTCTGCAAAAACAAAATCTGAGTGTGCATCATGGACCTGCTCAAGTGCCACTTGCAATAAGACTACTCTTACATTTTAGCGTACAAATACTCCATTCTAAGCAAAACTTTTATTCCAACA
>VWYK01044185.1:1331-12857 GCA_013399775.1 Semnornis frantzii | reverse complement strand
CACGATCAAATCTGTCAGGGGCCATAATTCTATAGTCTAGCAAGCTCTAGTCTACGAATTGTGTAAGAAATACTGGTTATTCATGTCCAAAGCTTTCTGAGGAAGCCCAAGCTAGTTAAACTGATAGGTTCTAGTCAATTTTGGCTATCCTACAGAACTACTGCCTCTTTTGACTGAATTAGTTTCAAAATAATTTGGGCTGCTCAACACAAGGATAAGCTTTCATAATAATTTGGCTGCAGACTGTTTAATTAGAANCAAGGATAAGCTTTCATAATAATTTGGCTGCAGACTGTTTAATTAGAAATTAGCTAAAAAAAAAAAAAAAAGTGTTGCACTTCACATGCACCAAGTGCAGTCTTTCATTGTAAGCACAGCTGAAGAGCTACATCTGTTAAAAGTGAGGAAATTACTCACCTTTGCCAAGGAAATCCCAATAGTTCCAGTACCACAGCAAATGTCAAGTACAGTGCTCTCGTGGCTCAGCTGTGCCCACTCCCTAATGGCAGTATACAACACTTCTGCTGCTTGCGTGTTCACCTGTGAAATTGCATTTCAGATGGGTCTGCCTCTCCGTAAGCAGTGAATGTGTTTGAATGAGTCTTAGGAAAACATATCTTTTTTTTGTTTGTTTGTTTTGTTTCTAATAAATTAGTGAACTTCACACCTCAGTTCACATCACACACACCTGACCTAGACTGGCATATACTACCAGATCCGGCTTCCATAATTCTGGTTCCACTCTGAGCAGTAATTTTTGTTACCAATGTTCCAGTGACAACATGACTTCTTGTCCATAATCTATGGCAAGTAACAGTAAATACAGTTTAGCTTCCATGTATTTAAGGTGCCATGTGATAATGCACTTCTTTCCTCTATCTTATGTTTCAATGACATAAGCTACTTGCTGAGGCTTGAAAGTGTTGGAAGGGGAGAATTAAGTTTGGGAAAGAAGCAAACAAAAATTAACAGCACAGAGATTCCTGAACTACATCTTGCCTGTTCTGTATATGCAATGTCTGTCACTCAGCAGCAGGCAAATGAGACTCAAATAAGAAAAAAGAAGTTGTCTTCATCATGCCCCCTGCAAGTTCACACTCATTCACTGGCTGGTTTTACAGGAAAACAACGCTCCAAGGTATTTAATCACAGCAAATACGCAGCTTAAAGCTTTAGGCATACAGTATCTTTTTATGCAGCATTAGCCAATCTTAAGGGCAATAATGCAAGTCCGGTTAAATTAGCAACTTCCTACCATCCTTACTTGAAAAAATGCATGAGGAGAAATTCTAAATTTCAGGCCAAGAAGTTCTTCATATATGTACTTATCACCAGCCACGTGCTCCAAAGGCAGGTCCTCAAGATTGGGAGACTTCCTGGGGCAGAGAGCAAGGCATGGGAAAACAAGACAAAGAGAACAAGAGACAAACATGTTTGTTACAATTTTTACCAGAGCTGTAGTTATCTTAAAATCTGTAGTGCTCCATACTAAACAGTAATTCAGAGTTGGCCAACATTTACCATATCCTTTTAGGATTCTTTTCTTACAATGTACAGTTGTTCCAGTGATGTCAACAGCAGGAACTACATTGTCTCTAGGTAAAGACAGTGTGAGCCTTGTGCTCTGTGGAAGAAGATGGGGAGTCAAGTTACTTGACAGTAAATATCCATCTGCTGCAGTAAATACTTGTACAGCTTTACAGCCAGTGACCAGTAGCGGGTTTGCCCACTGAAACTCTACTGGCCTTTAGCCAATCTAGAAGAGAAGACATTTCACAAGTCTTTTGTGGAAAAAGTAAGTAACTTCATCAGATTAGCTACACTGCTGCGACTTTTATGAAACAGGCAAAATAATGGTGTGGAAGTGCTACTTACTGTTCTGTTGCACCAAAATCACCCAAAACGAAGTCAACTCCCTCACCTTTGTCCTTCTTCCACGAAGTACAGAGAAGTAACGCCACTACTCCTTCCTGTCCCTTCTGTGAAGTATCTTGCCAGAGAAATTTTCAGGTCAGCTATCTCTTCTTTACTTAATTTCTAAAGGTTTCATTTGAAAGAGGGAGAATAATCTTGGTCACTTAAAAACTTGATTTGGCATATGCCTTTTACAAGCATGTTTATGGCTCATTCATTTCTATGTAACAGATTGGTCTAAACAGAGGAGTAGTAATGTAAGATACTGAGTTAATTATTCTATTTCTCTTTTACATGCACTATTCATAAAATCAAGTTTAAGTGATTTTAAAGCTGAGTGTCTGGGCTGCACATTATATATCCACTTAAATACCTGAGGATTGAAATAAACAATTGCCATGACGTGGCCAATCCTGCTGGTACGGACTGTGAGTTGTTTCCAGTGACCTTCATAGGTTTCTGGGCTGTAAACCGAGTAAGGAGTTGACCTGCAATTTCAAAAGCTCAGTTACTTAACAGAGAACTACTTTTTTGCATTAACATTCCACAGTTTATTGAAACAAAATAAGCTCATCGTGCAAAGTGATGAAAAATGTTAAGTACAGATTTGTCAAGGATGACTTCCTGAATTAAAAAAAAAAGAGGAAAATGAGACTGATAGATATCTTCTAATACAAAAGAATTGCTCTCTAACTCTCAGAGTCCCCTTACGCATTTTAACCCATCAAAAATTACAGGTAGGACCTGGACAGGCTCTCACTGCACTGAGAATGGCACATTCTATAATGTCGTCATTGCTGTACTTTGTACCAAGCTCAAACTTTCCATCTTTACGATTATTCTTGTTTCCATTTTTGAGGAGTGAATTCCTTTTTAAGGAAAGCACTCCTTTTCCTAACAAATACTGTGGCTTAAGTGTACAACTGTGGACTTACTCTTTGTTGTAGGCTCACGGGATGTTAGGGGTTTGAAGAGACCCAAAGAGTTCACTAAGTCCAACCCCTCTGCCAGAGCAGAACCATACAATCTAGCTCAGGTCACAGAGGAACACATCCAGATGAGCCTTGAGAGTCTCCAGAGAAGGAGACTCCACAACTCCTCTGGGGAGCCAGTTCCAGTGCTCTGTGACCCTTACAGTAAACAAGTCCCCCTTTGTGTTGAGGTGGAACCTCCTTTGCTGCAGCTTACATCTATTGCTCCTTGTTCTATCACAGGGAGCAAGTGAGCAGAGCCTCAGATATTTATAAACATTTATCAAATCCCCTCTCGGTCTTCTCTCCTCCAGACTAAAAAGCCCCAGGTTTCTCAGCCTCTCCTCATCAGGCAGTGTTCCAGTCCCCTAATCATCCTTGTAGCCCTCCCTTGGACTCTCCCTGTCTCTCTTAAACTGGGGAGCCCAAAACTGAATGATTTCAAATGATTCTTTTCTTCATCCAAAGGAGCAACTGACTTCTGTTATTCAAACTCCTCTTTTAAAAAGCCTTTTCTCATGTACTTCTTTTCAGTTAGTGGAAGAAGCTTTCAAAGAACAGACACTGTTTATTGTACACTTAGACGTCTTACTGCTTGTAATAAAGCTGTGTTCACCTTGTACCTGTCCCTCCATTTCAGAACAAGAAGCTGGGCAAGAGGAAAATACTGATGAAGGCACAAGGAATTGCTGAAAATTGAGACTGGCATATCTCAGGTCAAATTTTCATAATAGTCATCTTTTCATAATAATTAATTTTACCACTATTTTTGAGTAAGACATCAAAACTTTTCAATAACTCATTTTACTTATGCTCACCTTATATAGTCTTGGAAAGCTTTGACTACTTTTTTGGCAATAGCAGGAATGTGAATGGTATCAAATGGCTCCACTACAGCACATGTACCACCCTTGTATTTGCCAAGACGACAACCCACAGTTTTGTCTTCTTGATTTACACCAATCCCAATCAAGAACTCACATTTGTTGCGATATTCTGTCTAGATTTAAAAGAAAGTTATGTAAGATACGTAACAGAGCGTTTCTCTGGACATGCCAAGTTTCTCAGCTCTCATACGGTTAAATGTATTTACAAATGGACACAGTTCATATGGAATATATTCAGGAGTTTTGATGTATGAGACCTAACAGCAATACTGAACTAGTATTACTAAGTCTTGTTTAAGGAGTAATATATTGCCTCTGTTGAAGAACATTTGTACTGGCCTACAACACAAGCTTGCAGGAACAGCATCTTAATTTCAAAGTTCAGACTGTCCAGTTCACAGTAACTATTCTGCAAAGTCTTTAAACGAAAAGCACCAATGTCTAAAACTCATCATATTCTTTCTCTATTTCCACAGTACTTAAAGCACCAATGTCTAAAACTCATCATATTCTTTCTCTATTTCCACAGTACTTAAAGCACCAATGTCTAAAACTCATCATATTCTTTCTCTATTTCCACAGTACTTAAAGCACCAATGTCTAAAACTCATCATTCAGTACACAATGAAGTCTTTATATCACAGGTCTTCTTCATTACAAGTGGAAGTTTGCCTCATGTCTCTTAAGACCAAATGATTAACTTAACCTTAAGTTTATTGACCCCATTCCATACTTTACCTAGGATTACATTACCTGCAGAGGTGATGCTTTCACTCCCTCTACTGGACAGCACAACTTATTGTACTTCTGCTTCTGCAGGAATAGCCAAGGCAATAAAGCTCGGTTGTTATTTCCCATTTCCCTGCCCAAATCAGAAACACATTTATAAGAAGTGAGGTTAACAGTTGTACAAGACGGGGTGGGGGTTGTACAGGGCATAAAAATATCAGATTGTCAGATCATTTCTTCGAGAAAAGATTTTTAGCAGGCTTACTCCCCTCCCAACCTTGTAAGAACTATAACCTGAAAAAAAAGTTCAAAGTAGTTATAAAGGTAGGTATTAGATTTATCAATGAACCCATGCATGAAAAGAATGCCGGTTTTGCCTATCTAAGTGAGCAGGGCAAGAGACAGAAGTGGTTGGTACTTTCATCCACAAAGACTAGGCATAAAAAAAAGAGGGGATTTTTGAAGAGAAAATCCCAATAGCAATTTACCATCTTTACAGATTATTTTACACCATCTGAGAGTGTTTTTTTTTTAAAAAAAAAAAGGACCACACATCCTCTCTCTTAGGCCTATAGAACAACGGTCCTTAAAACATTGTCTCGTCATTTACTAGTATTTCAAGGCTGGTTCAAGAACAGCAATAGCAAGTTCGGGGGACCTCTTTCGTCACTTGGAGCAAATTTTCAAGTCTTACTGTCACAGATTATTTTTTATTTACTTTCTCAGGTGATCTGGGTTTTGACCTACCTCTAACTTCGTTTTAGAGAGGGCAATTTAGCTATATCCCAAATAAGCCAAGTCTTGTAAACATTACAGTAGCTTTACAAACAGGAATTACTTTGTCAGCTTCTGCAGCACTTGTTCACATTCCTGCTTCTTTTTGGCCAGCTGTTCTTCATAGGGCATGTTCCACAGCGGGGTCACCACATCCGCTATTTGCTTGCTCAGAGGCTCCTCTTGACTGGCTTCGGAAGGCGCCGGCCTCTTCACCTCTCCCTGCTCCATCTCCTCTTCTTTCTTCCTTTTCTTTGCGATGGGGTCAGCTTTCGGCTTGGCAAGCCTAACGCTCAGGTGCCGGCCCTTCCACAAAACCCCATGGAGAACTTTCATGGCTTTGTCCCTCTCCTCCTCACTCTTAAAAGTCACGAATGCGTATGTCTGCTTCCCAAAAAGTTTTATCTTGTGAGGGCTAAGCCCGTATTTGGCAAGGAACTTTTTCACGTCGTTAAATCCGATATATTTGGGAAGGTTTTGTATCTCTACTTTATATATCTCGGAGGTAAATAAGTCTCCCTTAATGTATCTGTACACGTCGGGGCAGGCTGCGGGGCTCTCTGCCGGGTCACCCCCACCTCCATCGGCCTTGCTCTCCACTTCGGCTCCATCTTTAGCCTCCGGCACAGGAGGCATGACGTAGTCGGGCTCGCACCGATCACTTTCCTCCGCCATGCTCCCGCCAGCCCTACGGCCGCACAAACCGCCTCAGCCCAGCCACCAGAACAACCCTCACCACGCGCGCTCGGCGCAGCCCAGCGCTTCCTCCTCTCAGGCTCCTGCGGGCGGGGCTGTGACGTCACCTACAGGCGGCGGCAAGACCCACGGTGCGGAGAGAGAAGCTCTTTGTTGGCTTTTTTTTCCTTTAAAGGCTGCCCCTTATTGCTACCGATTCTCTTGTGCGGGTTCCGCTGAGTCTCAAGAAAATCGTGATAAAAACCACTAAAATGCTGTCCCCCTCCGTCAAGCACGTGGGCGCCATCTTGGCTCGGGACGCGAGGTGGCCGCCGCCATGCCGCGAGGGCTGATGGGAAGCGCCTCAGTAACAGGACAACAACAACAACAAAAAAGAAGCTTCGAGGGGATTAGGCCCATCCAGTAAAGAGGGCCTGCGTCCCACGCCAGTGCCGTCACGACTCGGAGCGGCACGAACTATCTCTGCGCTGCGCTCTCGCCGGATCTCCGCCTGCCGTGGCACGCCGGGAGCGTGGCGGCAACGCGGAGTGAAGTGGGCGTTTCCCATCGGGCCTTGCAGCGGCGCGGGCTGCGGGAATGAGGTAAAGGCGGGAGGGGCGGGGGCGCGCGCGGCAGGAAGCTCGTTGGGCAGGCGGCAACGGAGAGCAGAGCGGAGTGATCCTGGCCCCATGGCGGACACCAAGGTGAGGGTGGCGGACGCGCTCTTGCGGGCCGGAAAGCTGGCTGCCGGGGCGGGAAGGCCTGGAGCTGAGGGGGAGGTAGGAGAGGGGAGAAAACGAAGAGGCAGCGCGGGCACAAGAGTAACGGAAACAGGTGGGGCCCGGCTAGGGGTAGAGAGGGCCTGAGGGCCTGTCGGGGCAGGCGGCATGGGGTGGCCCGTGGAAACAGAAGGGCTTAGGCGGGGCTGCGGACCCGGGGTCAGGAAAGGCCTGGGGTCGGGAAGGACGGGCTCGGGGCCTTCTCGAGCAGTCAACGGCAATACTGCCTCGTCTCCGCCTGGCTTGACGCGGTGGGGCTGGGGATGCGCGGCCGCGCCGCGCCAGGCGGCTCGTGCACGTGTGTCTCTTAGGGCCTGTCCCTTGGAACCGACCGTGGGAGACTGAAGCGGTCCGCACCCGCTTCACCCGGCCTGCGCCGACGCTTCGTGAGCGTGAGAAAGCCGGAGCCTCTCGTAGGCACCATGGCTTCGTCTGCGACTCGGCCGCTTTTGAGTGATCTCTCTCCCTGTTTCCCTCCTTTCTTCTCCTCCCTCTTCTCCGCCCCTCCCCCAGCCCGGCTGACCGAACGCTTCATGCCGCGGCCGGGCGAGAGGGGTAGCCTCACGTGCTTTATGTCGCGGCCGGGAGGGATCTTAACATGGTAACAGGGTCCGTTTGCTCTCACTTGTGGCCGTTGTGCGTTTCTCACAACCTCTGTAATCAATTGGTCAGCCCCAGGACGGATGACGTGCTACCTATTACTTGGAGAGATACATAAAAGTTTGGCCAGCGTTCCTTTAAAACAGATGTGTTAACAGCGTTCTTGGCTTTTTTATTGCGTACCGGAATACTGGACAGATGAAAGTCATGATAGTTGGTGTGATGTTGTTGGCATAACCAGAACTTTTTTTTTCTTTTTGCAGCATTTCTTGCAATTCCTTCTCCTCCCTGCTCTTGTTTTTTTCTACTATTTAGTAAAAATAAACTTATTCATTTCGGTTGCTTTATGTGTGTGTGGTGTGTACCTGCTCTATAAAGGATATTCTAAATAGACTGTATAAGAGCGACTCTTTTATCTCTAAAGTACAAGTAAAATTTAAGTGTCTTTGAAGTATAGACTGTTTTTCCTCTTTTTGGTTCCTTTGACCTGAGATAGCTGTTTGTGGCCTCATCAAACTTGCAGATTAATCTCCCTTCTAGGCTCCTCTACTAAATGCTTCTTAGCAGTGCATATGTATTAAGTATTAGAGATGTTTATCAGTCACATACTGAAAACAGTTCTTAAGCTTAATGAATGCTATGACCAATTCCCAAGTAAATAAATAGGAAGTAGTATTTCAGCCATTTGCCTATAACCTGAAGTTCCTCAATGAGACTTAAAGCCAAAAACCTTAAAATATTTCATGAGTGTTGTGTGTTTACTTGAAAATTATGTTTGATTGTCAGTGATTCTGATACTTAAGACCGAAATAACTAACTTCTGGATGTAATGGTTTCCCCGTGTTCAGTTAGATGGTTGCTTTAATGCGTTGGGTTTTTTTCCTCTTTTCCTATTAATGATAGGTTGTTGGGCACTAAGAAACAATAGTGCTTTAGTAGCACAGAACACTTTATATGGGGAAAATAGTTAAAATTATTTTTCCACAACCAAGAGCTCTTCTCCAGAGACTTGGCCTTGGAGCAGTTAATGAGAGGTAGCATTAAAACAAATAGCACTGCAAATGCACTTTTTTTCCAGCATAACTGTATGTTGACTTTCATTACAACTGAAAACAATAGACTTTGGTTTTTTTATTGCTACAGGGTATTTAGCTCCTGAAATCTATGTGTTCCATAGCCTTAAGTGTTTTTATTTTAAACACAGGTATGAGTATTTAAGATTTTAAGCATGTAGCAAGTTTTAAGCTTTCTTCTGTGTTTTGATTTTTTTTCTTCTCTCCAGGAAACACATGAAGAGCATGATGCTTCTACTGAAAATGCAGATGATTCTAACCACGATCCTCAATTTGAGCCTATAGTTTCCCTTCCTGAGCAAGAAATAAAAACTCTGGAAGAGGATGAGGAAGAGCTCTTTAAGATGTAAGTACAATATTTCTGTATGTTATCAAAATGTTTATTAGACTTAATCTTGAGTGTGTTTGTAAAAAGCTAGGTAACTTGTTAGGAGGCTCTGTGTACGAAGTAGTAATCTAAATCGGTTAGTATTTATTGGAGTGGCAGAGTTTGAGTGGGGAGATAGGCGATGATGCCCCAAAAAAATGAAGTCTGGAACAATAGAGGGGGACTGGCTTTACAAATCTGGCTGGTAATTAGAGGTTCGCAATTGTGCGATTGCAGTCTAAACAAGTGTCTTGGGGGAAAAATGGTATCTACACAGTGTTGCTGCCATGCATCTCCATCAGTAGAGAGTGATGTATGATATACTGAGACAATAAAAGCAGTAGATGTAGTACAGTATTAGGGCATTTGTAGCAATATCTTTCTGTTATTGTAAATCTAGTTTTATCTTTAGATCAGGTTTATGGTCAGATCAGGATAGCTCGATGGAGAAGTATCGTCTACCTGAAGAAACACGTAGACTAAAGGCTTGAATATTTTGAGTTTGATCCATGATTTTGTTTTTTTCTTAATCACAGAAGGGTATTGCTCATCTGGAAGAGAGATTTGAGTCCTCTTAGAGATTCTGGTGAAAACAAGTGATTGTGAGATCTCTGACCATTATACCTCTGCACATGCAGTATGCAGTATCAAATGGAAAAAACATTTTTTTTTTTTTTTTTTTAGCTTGAGGAGGGAAATAATAGTGTAAGTTCCAGTGCTCTGTAGATTCATTTTTGTCTGCAGGGTGGTAAAGAAGGAAAGGAATCTTTTTTTTTTTTTTTTTCTTTAAATGCTGATTATTCTGATAGCTGAATTTAGGGGAATTGCCCACTGAATGCCAACTTGGAAGGAAATACTTGCCTTGGAACAAAAGTTCATCTGCATCAGAGCATCTGTTTGAGTGGCTTGCTCCAACATCTGCCTTATTGCAAGTCACTGCCTTTTTTCTATAGAAGTATATTTTCATATGTCTCTAGTGTGAGCAGTTGCTTCCTTTCCTACAGCAGTGTCATAAACTCCTTGCTAGCAGAGTTCAGAGTGTCTCTTGGGTCAGCTTTGACTAATGTCCCAAACCACTCCTGTTTCTCTTTTGGCACACTGGCATCTTGGAAGATGAAACAGTGATGTTCTGAAAGAGGTGTGTTGCACTGCAGTGCAGCACTAAGCTTTTTGTATTCCTGATTTAAGAATAGGAACAGTTAGATTTTTGGAGTGAAAAGCAAATGAACAAGTAGATAGTGAGACATTCGAACATATTGGGCTTGGAATTTTACAGGAGTCTAGCCTCAAGCTGTTTCTTGAATTAATGAATATTGTTGGTTTCATTCATAATATGTAAGAACTCTGGCTGTAGCAAAGCCTGTTCATTTGTGAATTTAAAGGTTTGCCAACACGAAGTATGTTTATGGTCCCCTTAAAGTGCGTTCAGAACCCGTTCAATTTTAGTACAGCTTTTAGAAGCAGTGACAAAGTATTAGGAGTTATCTGAATGTATATCGGTTAGTGAGTTTATATGCTGAAGTAGAACATGGAATCTTTCAAAAGGAATTGTTTTCATTCTTGTGTTTGGCTTTTTACAAGACAGCTGTGCCGTGCTGCTGAGTATGCTGTTTTTATAAGTGTTTCTACCTGTAGGCTAACTCCTTCAATTCTCTCTTCAAGGCGAGCAAAGCTATTCCGATTTGCATCCGCGAATGACCATCCAGAATGGAAAGAACGAGGAACTGGTGATGTGAAACTCCTGAAGCACAAGGAAAAGGGAACAATTCGCCTCCTCATGAGGAGGGATAAAACCTTAAAAATCTGTGCAAACCATTATAGTAGGTTACACATTGCTGTACTTGCTATTTATGTTTTAAAGAATAACCTTGTAGAATTGTACATCGTAGATTAAGAGCTCATTGGCTTTTTGGTAGCAACTAGAATATTGCTGTATGTCTTTTAACAAAACAGCAGATTTATATTAGACTGTAAGTGTAGTTGTGTCTTGCTCTGCACACAAGGCTGCAAGTGTCAAAAACATTGAGGGTGTATTTTTATTAATGAAAAGAAGCTGTAGTTGGGTTTGGTTATTGCCTGCAAGGCAGAATCTAAAAATTCTTCGGTTGTTTTTTTTTGTCTTTCAGACTCTGATAATGTTCTAAACATACTTCAAAATTCATCTGGTATACACAGATATGTGATTGTTCCCAGTGTGTGTCCAGTTTTATAATGATTAATAGTGTAGAAAATCAAGGCTTTAGTACTGTTTAGGATAAGAAATTAATGTATGCCAGTTTGTTTTGATAACAACAATTGATAAGCAATCATGTAGTTTACTACTTTGATCTACATGTCGGAGTCGGTAGAAACAGCTGCCTAATAACCAGAAAACTGATATTGAGGTCCTAAATTAATCTGTGGCTGCCTTCCTCTGCTTGTGAAATAAACTGAAATGACCATGGTATACTCAGCCAACTCATTCAGAAAGAATGTGTATTGAGAGCTGATGGAGCAGGAGAGGTTTGTTCCTTTGATCCTCTGAATAAAAAATAGACATGAAAGGGCAAGACAGATTTGAAAATCAATATAACTAGCGACAAGTAGACTAATCTGGTAATGCTTTAGTAATACTCGCGGTTTTATATAAAAAGTATATAATATTGTGTGTAGTCAAGCAGCATTTAGATAACTTGAAATAGGTTGGCTAGAGCTACTTTGCTTCTGACATCACACTTGTGTTAATAATGCTGGTTTCTTTGGGTGGATCTCTTCAGA
>VWYK01044164.1:2029-17502 GCA_013399775.1 Semnornis frantzii | reverse complement strand
CAAGTGCAGGACCCAGCACTGGGTCGCTTTGAGCATCACCCCATTGGCCTGAGCCTCTCAATGCAGCCTGGTGTTGAGGGCCCTCTGTAGAGCCTTCCTGTCCCCCAGCAGATCAATGCTCCTGCAGAATTAGGTGTCATGTGCAGCCACAGCTGAAGGCTTTGCAGCTTCCTCGCTGAGCAGCCTGCTGGCTAAGCCATGCTTCATGCCTGCGATCAGAGGTGTGGGGCAGAGCCCAGCAGCACTGCAGCTCTACTGCCAGTCCCTGGCAGAGGAAGCAGAGCAAGAGCTGAATGAATGTGGCCACCAGCTCAGCGTTCTCAGCTGGACTGCACACAGTTTGGACACGGTTGGAGTGTGGATTTAAGTGAGGGAGGTGCTTTGCAGACTTGTTTAGTGTTTGCTGTTTGCCCGCGAGGGCTGTAGGGGGCTGGGAGGGTGCAAGACCCCAGGCTGCAGCTGTTGTTATTGTACACAAGAGGCAGGGGCGTATTGAAGCACTCACTCTGATGGCTTCCCTGGTCTGCAGGGAGTGCTCAGCAAAAGCTTTCTGCTGTGTCTGGATCGACATAACTGGGATTGCTGGTCCCACAGGAACTGAGCCAGGAAGTACTGCAGTAGAGAGATGGTCCAGATGGGAAAGCAAATGTCACTGACAGGCAAGATCTAATTTCAGGGTTAGGCTAACGATGTGATTGATGCTGAGCCAGGAGGAAATTATTATGGCCTAGATTAGATTACACATGCAATGTCAGAAGAGCCCTTGTCCACCCCTGTGTGCATCCCTGCCCTTCTCTAACATGCTCCAGAGAGCAGCTGCCCCCTTGCCTCTCTCCTATCACACCTTTGCCAGCAGCAATTACAGACTCCAAGGGGGAGTCTCTCTCAGCTGCCTTCCCTTACCTTCTCTTGGACTCTCATTAAAGAGGACAAAAAGAGGAAAACCTGTCTGCACAGAAATGCAAAATTACCTCTCTCACCTGCACTGATCTTTGTTTCACCTGCCAGAGGCACAAAGGCCAAGAGCAAAGTGGATGGCTGTGCCACAATCCAGACTGGGAATTTGAACCCAGGAGCTCTAGTCCTACCTGAAACTCTACAGCAGTCATGGAATGGTTTGGGTTGGAAGGGACCTCAAAGACTGCCAAAGACTGCCATGGGACACCTTCCACTAAGGCAGTTTGCTCAAGCCCCCATCCAACCTGGCTTGGAACACTTCTAGGCTTGAAGCCTCCACAGCTTCTCCAGACAGCCTGTTCCAGTGCCTCACCATTCTCATAACAAGCAAGAACATCTAATGTCTAATCTAAATCCAGCTTCTTTCGGTTTGAAGCCATTGCCCTTCCTCCTCTCACTCCAAGCCTTTTTCCAAAGTCCCTCCCCAGCTCTCCTGTAGCCCCTTTCAAATACTGGAAGGCCACCAGAAGGTCTCCATGGAGCCTCCTCTTCTCCAGGCTGCACACCCTCAGCACCCTCAGCCTATCCTCACAGCAGAGCTGCTCCAGTTCTTGGCTCATCTTTGTGGCCTCCTCTGGACTCTCTCCAGCAGCTCTGTGCCCTTCTGCTGGTGGAGACACCAGCACTGGAGGCAGGATTAGAGGTGAGGTCTCAGCAGAGCAGAGCCAAGGGGCACAATCCCCTCTGTTGCCCTGCTGCCCACACTCCTCTGGCTGCAGCCCAGCACACAGCTGCCTTCTGGGCTGCATGAGGGCACTGCTGGCTCCTGGGGAGCTTCTCAGCACCCAGCACCCCCAAGCCTCTTTCTTCAGGACTGCTCTGAACCTGCTCTGCACTCAGCATGGATTTGTGCCTCACTGAATCTCACTGAACCTCCTTGAATCAGTCTCATGGAATCTCATGCCTCTTTGTTGCTGCCCCAAGTGTCAGCAAGCTGGGCACAGCAGGGGCAGAAGGCACAGCACATCCAGGCTGATGAGCAGGTGAAGAGGGCAGTTGCCCAGTTACTGCCCATGGCTGTGTCCACCCTGGGTCACTGCTTTTAACTTTCTGAGACTGGGTTGCCCAGCCAGCTGTGAGAGGCAGGAAGGACAAAGCTGAGAACCTGGGGAAACTGAGCTGTTGCTGGAGATGAATTGGGAGTCCCACAAGGTGCAGAATGAAAACTGGCAAGGAAGCTGGCAAGGGGTTTGAGTCGTGACATGCTGTGCTGAGGGGGCATCAGCATGAGCACAGCCATTAGTCAGCTCTCCTTGCACACACAGGTGTTTACCTCAGAGCAAGCCAGTAAGAAATCTATTAAATAATGCTGGGGAAACAGTGGGGGCTTTCCCCAGTATCCTGTGGGTCAGAATAAACCAGGCCCTTTCCTTCATTATTCAACGAGTGTTTTTCACAGCTCTCAGATTTCAGTTCTTCATCACCAACTCAGTGGGCATAGGGCATAAACTGTAGGGTCTCAGTGCACCTCCAGGTCAGGTTACAGCCTGTGAGGTCCTGCAGGCTAAGAAAGCAAAGAGAGTGACATCATCTGAGAAGGGACACAGGTCAGCTTGCACTGATGGCCCTGGCTGCCTGGCAGGACATGATGTGGAGGTACCATGGGAAACAGTGATGTCAGAAATACAAAGATTGAAAAAACCCTCAGAGTGTTCAAACCTGTGTGATAAATAACCAGAGAACCACAGAAGGGCTCAGCTTGGAAGGCACCTCAGAGCTCATCTCCTCCAGCCTCCTGCCATGGGCAGGAACATCTCTCAACTAGACTCAGCTGCTCAAGGCCTCATCCAGCCTGGCCTTCAACACCCCCAGGCAGGAAGCAGCCACAGCCTCCCTGGGCAGCCTGTGCCAGAGTCTCAGCACCCTCCTACTGAAGAACTTCTTCCTCAACTCCAGTCTAACCCTGCTCTGCCTCAGCTTCAAACCACAAACTCTCCTCCTCAGCTTCCCTTAGGGCCACAGCCTGTTGAAGATCTGCAGACAGTGGGGCAAGTGTGGCAGGAAGGACCTATTGTGGCAGTGGCCCTCTCACCACCTGCCTCCTGGCAGAGGTTGGAGCAGCCAGGGTGCTCCTCCTTTGCTGTTTCAGGTGAAACAGAGAGAAGTGAGCAAGCAGAGCTGGTCACCCACCCTACCCCATGAAGTCCTTCCTCCCTGCTGCATAGTATTCATTTCAAGGAGACTACAAGTGACCCTAAGCTTGCCCAGAGAGGTGGAACTAGAGAAAAGGTGCCAGGTACTGACACTGTTTTGTCGTTTGGGCAGCCTGGCCTTTCCTGCACCAAGCTCCATCTGTGTTCCTGGGTCAAGTCAGACATCTGCTTCTCTTCTGCCACTCAGTGTGGCTGTCTGCAGCATGTGTTTGATGCCCTCAGGAGGTGAAGCCTTGCTAGGCAAAGAGCCAGAGCAGCTGGGAGACTCCTGACCAAAGCCCTGCTTTAGCTTCAAGCGCAGCTCTGCCAGCAGGTAGAGCTCCTGCAGCTCAGGGTCTCTGCCCGATGGCATGGAGGTATTTGACACAAAGAGGCACCGTGCACTGTGCTCAGGTAATGGAACACAGACCCACAAGAAAGGACAGAGCCAGGCTGAGCACAGCACCAACACAGTTGGAGGCAGCAGCAGTGTGGGCTTTGTACCCTGTGCCCTGCCAGCCAGCAGCAGGTTGGCTCTCAGCTCACCCAAGGTGCTGAGGCAGGAGACAGCACCAGAAGTGATCTTCAGAGCAGAAGAGCTGAGCAACCTCCTGAAGAGCAGCTGATTGGAGAGAGCTGCAGCCGCTGCTGGGTGAAGTCAGGCCAGAGGTGCTGTGCATTTGGTGGCTGCCAGCAGGTCCTTCACTGTCACATCCCCTCAGCTCTCCACCTGGCACACACCTGCAGCTTGCTGCTGCTGCTGCTGCTGTTGCCGCTCTGGGCGGCACCGATGCCTGGATGCAGAAGAAGCTTTTCCTTCAGCAGGTTCATGGGGAGATAACAAATTGATTTCTCTGCTGACTTCCCAGCCATAGCCCCCAGTGCAGGCAAAATGACCTGGCTTAGTTCAAACCATGGCAGGAGATGCTGTAAGCTGTTCTGCTTGGATTTGTCTGTGGCAGGAACGAACCTGTTTGCCAGAAGAGCTGCTGACTGGTGGTGGCTGCAGGAGGACAACCTCCAGCTGGCATACCTGAGCTGGGGATAGGACTGGTGGCCATGGTCCTCTGTCTGGCAGGAGAAAACTTGCTTTTTTTTTCCTTTCCAATACAGAAGAAGGTAGATTGTATCTCTGCAGGAGGACATTGCTGGAGCCTCCTTTGATTAGGGCAACAAAGTGGTGAGCAGGCCTGGTGAGGAGCAGCTGAGGGCCTGGAGTGGTTCAGCCTGGAGAAAAGGAGGCTGAGGGGGGACCTTCTGGCTCTCTGCAACTCCCTGAAAGGAGGTTGGAGCCAAGTGAGTGTTGGTTTCTTTTTTTCCAAGTAACAAGGGATAGGACAAGAGGAAATTGCCTCAAGTTGCACCAGAGCAGGTTTAGGCTGAACAGCAGGAAAAAAATCCTTATTGAAAGAGTGAACAGGTGGAACAGGCTGCCCAGGGAGGTGATGGAGTCACCAATCTCTGCAAGTGTTCAAAAAAATGTGTGGACATGGCACTTTTGGGCATGGTTTAGTGGAGTGTGGTGGGTCAGTGGTTGGAATTGAAGGTCTCAGAGGTCTTTTCCAACCTGACTGATTCTGTGATGGTATTCAGTGATTCCAGGTGTGTAGAAGAGGTGCAGTAAATCTGCATGGTGAAGCCCAGTGGAATGGCTGCTTTGATGGGGAGTTGGTGCAGAAGGAAACACAGCTCCCTGAGATCCAGCACTGGCCAGAGAGCATGGCACAGGACCGTAGGGATTGCCTGGGGAGAAAAAAGCTGATAATGGGAAAGCCTGGAAAATCCAAACTTAATCTCCTGCGCTGCAGAGAACTAATCCTGGTGCCTGACATTAATCTGCTGAAGGAAGATGTAATGCCCTTATCTGCCAGGCTGCTCCTTCAGCCAGAAGGTAGCATCATAGAATCACAGAATCATGGAATGGGAAGGTTGGAAGGGACCTCAAGGATCATCCAGTTCCACCCCCCTGCCACAGACAGGGACACCTCCCACTAGCACAGGTCACTCAAGGCCTCCTCTAACCTGGCCTTGAACCCCTCCAGGGAGGGAGCAGCCACAACCTCCCTGGGCAACCTGTGCCAGTGTCTCACCACCCTCACTGCAAACAACTTCCTCTCAACATCCACTTTCAATCTCCCCTCTGACACTTCAAACCCATTGCCCCTCGTCCTGTCATTCCCAGACCTTGTCAATAGTCCCTCCCCAGCCTTCCTGCAGCCCCCTTCAGATCCTGGAAGGCTACTCTAAGCTCTCCTGGGAGCCTTCTCTTCTCCAGGCTGCAGAGCCCCAACTCTCTCAGCCTGTCTTCACAGCAGAGCTGCTGCAGCCCTCTGAGCATCTTCATGGCCTCCTCTGGACCCACTCCAACACTTCCATGTCCTTCCTGTGCTGGGGGCTCCAGAACTGCACACAGGACTGCAGGTGGGGTCTGAGGAGAGCAGAGCAAAGGGGCAGAATCCCCTCCCTTGCCCTGCTGCCCACACTGCTCTTGCTGCAGCCCAGCACACAGTTGCTGTCTGGGCTGCACTCACACTGCAGCCTCAGCTTGAGCTTTTCATCAACCGAGACCCCAGGGCCCATGATCTTCACAGGCTGCAGAAAGCCTGACATTGTCTTTTGCTGGCTTCTCTGGAGCTTTCAGTGTGCTCTGTGCTCTCTAATGACAGCCCTCCTTTCCTCTCTTCTGAGAACCATGCCCACATGCAGTGCTGGCACAGCCACTTCTCTGGGTATGGGAGTTCTCTGGTAGAGCAGCAAAGAAGAGGCTGTTAGCAAGCAGGCCTGCACCAATCTGCCACCCATGGTACTCTGCCCCAGATGTGGAATTGGGTGGCAGTGGGTGTGGCTCTGGTCTCTCCTCTGGCTTTGCATGTGGCACCATGCATGTGGCACCATACATGTGGCACCTGAAGGGTCCTCACAGTTTGGGTTTGCTGTCCCAAAGTGGCTGTTAGTATTGCAGGTGATGGCAAGGCAGCTGCTCTGCAGCAAAGAGCCAGAGGCCACACAGCTTGCCCTGTATGCAGTGCTCAAACCAAAGCCCACTAATTTTCCTGCTCTTCTGGTCCAGGCCTGTAAGCTCACCTGCCACCTTCTCTTTCTGACCAACAGACTTCTCTGGGTGTTTTTGATTCTCCCCTGTTTTCCTGCTGAGTTCTGGCTTTGTTGTTCTCATCTTTGTTCTGCCAGGCTGCAGAGAGAATGCTGCAGACTACCTGAGCCCTTGCGCTAAGCAGGGCCTTGAGGCATAGATGTTTAGCTGCTCACTCAAACTCCATAAGCTGCCTCTGTGTAACCAGAGACTGCTGCACTTCCTCCCTCCTACCCTTGGAGGTAGAACTTCCAAGGGATAATCCTTCATTCAGCAGCAGCCATGCTGGGACAGAGCTACTCAGCCAGCCCAGACTCTGAAAGCAAGCTACAAAACAAGTCCTGGTCTTGATCTCCATCCACATTCACTGCAGCTACAGTCAGAACTCCTTGGACTGCCAAAGCTGTATGATCATACAGTCATAAAGGCTGGAAAAGCCCTCTAAGATCATCCAGTCCAACCACCAACCCAACACCACCATGGCCACGTGTTTCTGGAACACCTCCAGGGATGGGGACTCCACCACCTCCCTGCACAGCCTGTGCCAATCCCTGACCACTCTTGCAGTGAAGAAATTTTCCTGACATCCAACCTAAACCTCCCCTGGCACAATCTGAGGCCACCTTCTCTTGTCCTGTCACTTGTTCCTTGGGAGAAGTGACCAATTCCCACCTGGCTCCAGCCTCCTTTCAAGGAGCTGTAGAGAGCAATGAAGTCTCTTCTCAGTGTCCCCTTCTCTAGGCTGAACAGTCCCAGGTCCCTCAGCTGCTCCCCTCCAAGCCCTGTTCTCCAGACCCTTCCACAGCTTCCTTGCCCTTGTCTGGGACATGCTCTAGACCCTCAATCTATAAACACAGCCACAATCCTCAGGGTTTCCAGATTGCTCTGAGATTTGTGAGCAACAGCAGAACAGGCAGCAGCATCCTCCATGTTTCAGAGGTGATGGTGAGTTCCTGCTGACTTCAGTTATCTGAAAATGCTGTTTATTTATGAAAAGAGCTTCTCCACAGAGCTCAAACGATTTGCCAGTGGCTGTGACCTGTCTCTGTGCCTGCAAAGAAGCATTTAGTGGTAAAGGCAGATACTGAAAGCCTGCTGGCGTGAAGCAGTTCCCTAAATGAATACATTTTCCTGGGCAGCATGAGGACTTCTGCTTACAGTGTATTTAATATACTTTACTGCTGACAGGGGTATCCAACAGAAAAAGGGAATTAATCTCCTGATTTGCCCTGTCTCCAGACATGGACTGGCTGCTGCTGCTCTCCCTGGTAGGAGAGAGGACAAGAGTATTTACAGAGTGCAGTGCTGCTCGGCAGGCTGCTCCTGACCAGGAAACCAGGGGCACATGTTCCTTTGGGGTCCAGGCACATGATGAATGTGGCTGTCAGAGCAGCCACAAAAGGCACCCCTGGCGTGGCAGGAGCTGCCTGCCAGCTCCCCTCTTTCCCCCGCGCTCGGCTGCCCACCAGTGGAATTTATCGGCTGGGATTTTGTCCCCCTGCCCTGTGACAGCGCTGCCATTGCCACTGGGAGAAAGCTTCAGTGCCATCTTTTCTCCTTCTTCACCCCTTCTTAAAGTGGGAGCATGGGAACTGGGAAGACTTGTGACCCCAACACCTCTGCCTACCCCAGCAGGTGGGGCTGGCCTCTCTGCACAGGTGGCTGCTGGCAGCCAGGGCACTGCAGCCCTCATTAGGTTGCAGAGCACTCAGAGGTTTAATGAATATCACTTGGTTGCTTGCTGATCCTCATCCCCTCCCTGCCATTCTGGTTCACACCTCATTAAGTGAGAAGTGTTTTTTCCTTGGGGGATCATACTTCTTCCTCATTTCATCCCAGCTCTCAACTCATTTCCAGGCTACCTCTTGCCTGGCCCTGAAAAAAACCAAAGGGATTATGGCCTGGATCAGTGGGCATGGCAGGAAATCAGGAGTGGAGATGAGACGCCCTCAGGTTTGGTGGCTAATGACTGCAACTTTAGAAGTGAAAGGAGTCTCACTCTGCAGCACCCTGCAGATGCCAGCACAGATACCCTCGTCTGACCCTGCTGACCCCACCTGCCTGCTCTCCAGTGCACACCTGCATCATCACACCTCCCTCAGCAGCAACAGCAGCAGCCAGCAGCTCTCTTCCTTGCCTTCGACCAAGCAGGCAAACACTCCCCTTGCTGGAAGGTCCTGGCTACTTTTCCTGCCTCCCAGAAAGATCCCTCAGGTTTGTGTTAGCACACTGTGCTGGTTTGAGCTAATTGGAATATTTTAATAGAGAAAATTATACTGTAGGCTGTGAAGGAAAACAGTGGTGATGTCTACTGCACTCAGAGGCTTGCTGAGATGTTAGGTATAAGAAAACCAAAACAAAGAAGATAAGAGTCTCTCGAGCTGGCAGTCTGGGTCACGAGGGGCTTGCTTGCTGCTGGGGTCTTGGGCTCTCTAGCAGCTCTGGCTTCTCCTCTCTGTTGAATAACTTCACTAACCACTTCTCTTCTAATCCTCCCCAGCCGATCCTCCTTGTGTGTAAGGCAAACCTTGGGGTAAGGTGTGGGAGTGGGGAGAAGGTGGAAGGGTGGTTGGGAGCCCCTCCTGGGGTCTCTGATTTCTGGGAGGGGAGTTGTGTGTCTGTATTACCTTAAACTTGTATATTTCTGTAACTATTCCTGTCTATACTGTATATATTTGCTTGTCTATTGTGCTGAGCTGTAAATAGAGCTTCATCTCTTAACTTCCAGCCGGCTGAGAGTCCAGCCTGGGGCATTTCAAAGTGTGGTGGGGCAGGGAACTCCCAAACTGTCACACACACCTCACATTGCATCCGTTTCATCAGCTGGGGAGGGGTCCAAATGATTGCTTTAGTTTTGACTGGAGAGGGTAAGTGCTGAGCTACCCTTTGTGCCTTCCCAGCAAGACTGATGGAGGAGCTGTCAGCATGATGGTGGGCAGCAACGTGGGGAAGAGTGTCCTATGTGGTTCATGAGTGGTGTGGGCTCTCGAAGCTTGAGCAGCAGGGCTCAGCTCCCTTGCTGCAACCCTGCAATCAGTGGGGACTCAGCCTCTCCACAGAGGCCACAGTGGGCTCAAGGAAACCACCAGTGCCACATCCAGGCATGAGAACTATCCCAAACACTTCCCAGCTACCGTGTGTCCAAAGCAACTGCAGCAAGGCTCAGGCAACTGTTGCCACTGCCACCCTGCAGCTGGCTGTGCTGCCTGGCCCCTTGCTAGCACAGGCAGAGGATTTATTGCTGAGATTTTTGCAGTGGCTGCTGCTTCATGCCTCAGTTTCCTCACTCGGAAGAATCTTGTGGCCTACTCTGGGATGTTTGGCCTCTTTGCTACATGGCTGTTTGGGATAGGATTCACTTCTGCAGGGCCATGCACTGTGGTGCCCTGCAGGACCTGCCTGCTTATACAGTCACAGAATGGTTTGCATTGGAAGGGACATTAAAGCTCATCCAGTTCCAACCCCCTGCCATGGGCAGGGACACCTCCCATTAGCCCAGGTTGCTCAAGGCCTCATCCAGTCTGCCCTTGAACATCTCCAGGGAGGGGGCATCCATGAGCTCCCTGGACAACCTGTGCCAGTGTCTCACCACCCTCACTGGAAAAAATTTCGTCCTCATCTCCAGTCTCAGTCTCCCCTCTTCCAGCTCAAAGCCATTGTCCCTTGTCCCCAGACCTTGTTGCTAGTCCCTCCCCAGCTCTCTTGGAGCCCCTTCAATTACTGGAAGGCTGCTCTAAGGTCTTCCTGGAGCCTTCTCTTCTCCAAGCTGAACAGCCCCAACTCTCCCAGCCTGTCCCCATAGGTCCCCGTGGCTTCCTCTGGACCTGCTCCAGCAGTTCAGTGTCAAGCAGAAACTTGGAGCTGCCTCAGGCTGCAGCAGGAGCTGCCAGCAGCAGCAGGCCAAGGCTGTGCATGGCAAGCAGAACTCTGGTGCCCCTTGCCTTCCCACCCATAGCTCTCCTTCAGCATGCAAGCAGGTGGCTCAGGCAGCTCCTAGCCCTGCCTGAACCATGGCAGTGTCCTCACCTGTCCCTCCAGGGACTGGGGACCCCCCTCAGAGCCAGGCTGCTTCACTTTCACCCCCTTGTTCCTGACCACAGCCCCTCTGCCAGGAGGAGCTGGACCTGCTACACAGACAGATGCCTCTTTTCTAAAGCTGGCAGACAGAGCCCTCCTTTGTCATACACCTCAACAGGGAGAAAGTAATTGTTTTCAGTTTCTCTGGACTTGCACATCTTGGAGCCTATTGGGATTTTTCACCCCTCAAATGCATCCTGCATGGGTTTTCTGCAACATATTGGAAGTAAATAAAAAAAGGCCCTTATTTATTGACTTCCCTGTGGAAAGATCTCAATTGGTATTAGTTAACAATGCAGCTTTGCAGCAAGGAGATAATATTCTGAGAGCAAACTCTCTCTCTGCGGCCTGAGCTGGGGCTTCTGCACATGGAAGGAGTTTCTTCCCTGCCAGAGGCAGCAAGAAGGAGCTGTGAGTCCTCACAGCCTCCTCATGCACTGTGCTGAGAGAAATATTTTTGCCTGCTGTTCTGACACTTGGTTGCAGAGGAGAGATGAAGCCACCTGCAGCACACATGGTACTCCTGCTCATATAAACCCAGTCTTGCTTCTGTTTCAGCTCAGACTTTGCTCCTCAGACCACTGGAGCAACATCACAGGCTTGAGGGACAACTCTCAGATTTGGAGTTTCCCAAAGTATATGGGAATTCCAAGGTACAAAGCAGCATAAGTGACATTAAAGCCTGCTGGTTCCAGGCTGAGAAGACAAAGATCTCTTTTGCTGTGGTCTGTAGGTGCTTCCCAGGATGCGGCGGGGAGCCACTCACCACTGCAGAAGGGAAAGGTGACCACAGCCAGGTGCTTTTCACCACTCACTGCAACGTGGCACTGATCAAACAGCAGCGTGGCCTACATCCTTATAAATCCACACAGCCTAATCCCAGGTTCAGCAAGCCACATTCCTGTGTTTCTTTGAACTCGATTCTGCTTCCACTGCAGCCCATCAGGAATGCTTCCCGTTCAGAGGAGGTCAAGCACAACCTTTTCAAGTCTCAGCCCACAGAGGATTAATGCTTGGCAACTCTGGGAACAGGGGGAGCTGGGTATGCCCAGCCCTGCTCCCCACAGCTTCAGCAGGAGTTTTGGCATAGTCTAGGCAACCAGCTTCTACAAGGTCTTGTAGTGACAGGACAAGGGGCAATGGGTTTGAACTGGCAGAGGGGAGGTTTAGACTGGATGTTAGGAGGAAGTTCTTTAGAGTGAGGGTGGTGAGACACTGGCACAGGTTGCCCAGGGAGGTTGTATAGCACAGAATCACAAATGTGGTGATAACCTTCTGTGGTTCTGTGCTCCACAACCTCCCTGGAGGTGTTCAAGGCCAGGTTGGAGGAGGCCTTGAGTGACCTGTTCTAGTGGGAGGTGTCCCTGCCTACAGCAGGGGTTTGGGACTGGATAATCTTTGAGGTCCCTTCCAACCTAAACCATTCTATGATCTGTGACAAAGGCTGCTGCCTGACTTTGTAGAGCTTCCAAAGGTGCCTGACATCATTTGGGTGCAGTTTGAATGTGCCCTGGAAAGTAGCTACAAAGCAAAAGCAGGAGCTGAGTAAGGCTCTAGCTCTTTCCCACTGGTTGTACAGTCAATCCAGTTTTACACCTCTAGCCATGGGGGAAGCTGCCTTTGAGGTTTGGAGAGCAGAGCTCATTTAGTGATGATGAGAAGCTGCTGAGTGCTACAGGCAGTGTGCTACTGAGGCAAACAGAAGTTTTTATCTGTTAGGTGACCTGGCACCAAAAGGACAAGTGAGAAGGTGCATGCCCTTCTCCTGGCTATGAATCCAGAAGAATACCAGCTGGTTATTGTCTCTGTCTTCATCAGCTCCTGCTCTGCTGAGGTCAGGCTGAAGGGTCTTTTTTTTTTTTTTAAGCTGAGAAGAAAAGAAATAAAAACTCTGATTTTCTTTTTTGAGACAAATAAAGGACCTGAAAAATCCCAGCCTAAGAAAAGCTTTCCCCAGCTGAGCTCCCTCTGTCTCTTTTGGAAAGCTCTGTTGTGCACCAGCTGCCTCATGTGCACAAAGGTTGCTCTCAGGCCTGTTGGAGGGAGAGGACTCTGAGGTGGGAGCTGGGTGAGCAGGGACATGTCTGTGAGATGTTCTGTGGAGGCTCTTTGCCTCTGAAAGTATTGTTCTGTTGGCTCTGATCTTATGTCAGCTTTCATTTAATTCCTCTCATGTGAAAGCAAACCACACAACAACTGATGCAATGCTGCCACACAAGTACTTTATCTTCAGGGCTCACGTCCTGGCCCGCTAAAGGCAATGCACCACGTCTGCAGATGTTGCCCTGGGATGGGTTATGGCCCTCTGTGGTTTCTTTTTCCCCGGCTGCCTGAGGGGAAGGAGTCTGTTTCTCTTCCTCTTTGGATGTAACAGCAGCAGAGGCAAGCGTGACTCCTCTGCCCGGCCTCCCGCGATCAGCTCCCTGCCTGCCTCACCGGCTGCAGATGCGAGGGGATTTGCTTCCAGGCTGCAAGATGCCCCAGAGGCACCGAAGGGCACTGCTGCTGGAGCAGCTGATGGCTGTGAGTGGCGAGAGCCAGCAGCTACAAAGGGAGGGGAAGCGTGCGGGGAGGTTTCAGACAGCGACCCATCACTGTGTTGATTCGGAGCAGTATCTGCAGCTCTTCCAGGTCAAGTGGGCAGGAAAAGTGCATCGGCTCTCAGGCTTCAGGGTTTCAAGCTGACCACAAGCTAGAGACAGGATAGATGTGCTCTTGAGGAAGCTGCATCTTCCTTCAGAGCAGCTGGAGCTGTGGGTTTTGCTGGTAGGATGCTGCCCCAGGTGACCTGTTGGTCTACCTGGGACAGCAGCTGTTGGGCTGCGGTGAGGTGAGAAGCAAAACTGTCCCTGCCTCCTGCTCTGCAGTGAGGGGTGACATGGAGATGAATCCTTGGGGAATCTGTGATCTGCCCAGGCTGGGTGGCCTGGGGCTGAGGGCAATTTTTGCTGAGCCAGTGCCTGAGTGTGATNCCCCTCCCAGAAATCAGAGACCCCAGGAGGGGCTCCCAACCACCCTTCCACCTTCTCCCCACCCCTCCACCTTACCCTAGGGTCTGCCTTACGTGAAAGATGAGTTTGGAGGATGGGCATGGGGAGTTAGAAGCAGAGTGGTTAGTTAGGTTACTCAGCAGAGAGGCCAGCAGACACACACAATAGCTCCCAGAGAGACCAAGACTCTCTCTCTTATCTATATTTGTATTCTTGTTCTTATACAGCAACCCTGTAAGTGAAGCAGACATCACCATTGTTTTCACAGCCTATAATCTATTTTTTTTTTTTTTTTTAAAATATTCCAATTAGCCTCAAATCAGCACACTGAGCCTCATCTCCTCTCTCCTCCTGGTCTGGACAGGCTTTGCAGCTGGAAGGGTTCTGTGATGCCATGATCATCTCCCATGCAGCCTGTGTGGTTAAGAGCTGAGCAAGAACAGGTTTTGGGTAATTTTTAAACAGAACTCTTCAGTATCTGACTAATTTTGAGTCCCATGGGATGTAAACTGCTTTAGTCAAAGCACCTGCTCAAGCCTGTGACTGAAGCAGGGCTCAGCCAAGGCTGATCTGGCCAGGCCCAGGAAGGCACAAACTCTGCAGGGCACCTCTGCCTGGCCAAGGTGAAGCTAAGGATGGGCAGCACAGCCCTGCAACAACAGCCTACTGCTAGGAGTGACATTTGGTGGACCCTGTGTTCTCATCCCACCTGGGCTGCCACACTTCACTGCAGTCTCTGAGCCTGACAGGCTGCCAGCAGAAGAGGCCCCAGGTCACTCAGGAACAATTGATTGGTGACACTGGCAATGATGTCAGGATTGATCACCTTGCTTTTCAGGTTCACTCAGAGGTAAGCACACAGCACCACGCTCCCTGCTTATGACAGGACTTGTGGTCTCTGCAGAAATTAACTGGAGCTCCAATCAACAGTCTCAGAAGCCAAATGAGCAGAGTGGCTCACGGGGTGGGGAAAGTCTTTACTGCAACACTTCTCTTCTGTGCATGTGTGCAAGTTTAAGGTGCTTTTTGAATGCCAGCACTGAGGAGGAATGTGCTTTCTGGCAGAAAGGCAAAAACACAAGTAGTTGTGTGGAGGCTTGTGATGGTGTCATGGCCTGGGTGAGATCTGCACACCTAAAGCAGCATAGTGTCACCTGTGAGCCAGGGCCACAGCACAGGGACATTGGACAAGCTCCCTGTAGAATCATGGAATGCACCAGGTTGGAAGGGACCTCCAAAGGGCATCCAGTTCAACCCCTCTGAATTCAGCAGGGACATTCTCCACTACAGCAGGTTACTCACAGCCTTGGCCAGCCTCACCTTGAACACCTCCCACCCTGGGCAACCTCTTGCAGTGTCCCAGCATCCTCCTGGTGCAGAACTTGTTCCTCCAATCTCAATCTCCTTTGTTCTCATCTCAAACCATTGCCCTCATCCTGGCCCTGCAGGCCTTTTCACACAGTCTCTCTGCACTCTTCTTGTAGAACCTTCAAGCACTGGAAACCAAGATCACTTATAATTAAACCCACAAAAGACACCAGACAACAACCACAGCCCAGAGCAAGCTTTGCTGGCTGAATGCTCCTAGCACTTCTGACTGCCTGTAGCTCTTCTGATTCCAAGGGCAGATGCCATGAAAATCCTCTTCTATCAGTGGTCTGAGTGGTGAAGGCCCCCAGTACAAAGTCCTCTGCACCAGTAAGCAGGAATGATAACTAACTCAGGGATGGTAAAAGGATCTTATTGGGGTGGCCTAACCCATTTCTGAGCACCCTGCTGACCTGCCAGATGGTCAGGCCAAGTAAAGGTCTCCCTTGGGAAAGCAAAGGGTTGGTTGTGACGTGGGTTGCCAGCTGTGCTAGCATTTCTCTAACCAGCAGAAACACTTTAAGACACAGCAAAGGGTCCAGCAAAGCACTGGTGTATGGAATCTGATGTCTTCACCTTGGTGCTCAGCTCATGCTGATTCTACCCAGGCCAGCTGTCAAAGCCTCTCTGTGCTGGTTTGAGCTAATTGGGATATTTTTTAGTAGAGAAAATTGTACTAAAGGCTGTGAAGGAAAACAGTGGTGATGTCTACTTCACTCATAGGCTTGCTGTGAATGTTCACAAAAAGATAAGAGTCTCTCGAGCTGGCAGTCTGGGTCACGAGGCACTTGCTGCTGGGGTCTTGGGCTAGCAGCTTCTCAGGCACAGCTTCTTGGGTTAGCAGCTCTGGCTTCTCCT
>VWYK01044152.1:0-17033 GCA_013399775.1 Semnornis frantzii | reverse complement strand
ATTATAAATAATTTTTAAAAATATTAAAATAAACAAAAACAGTGTTTTCCAAAAATATTTTTCTTTTTATATTATCTTTTTATTCAAACCCAAAACACCTCATAAAGTCATATTGACTTTAATAATTTTATCTCCTTATATTCTTGTTTTTATATCTTAAAAAAAACTTAGTGTAAGAAATAATATAACTAAAACAAACCAAACCCAAACCCCTACAAAACATGTCTTCAGGCTTTGAGATATTTCCCTGAGATTTAAAGCAACAGTTGAACAAAGATGTAATACACCCAGCTTTTCACAGTAGAACTGATCTCACCTTGGATGAGAAGTGCTCTTCACAGCATTGTAGCACTGTGGCCATGCTAGTAATCCAGAGGAATTACACTGTAAGGATTACATTTGAAGGTATTTTATTTGTACAAGAATTTTATTCACAGGAATGTCACTGAATTGACATCCCCATTGCTTCCATTGCCCTAACTTTCAATATCATCTGTAATTCTTACTATTCCAATATGTTCTGCTCTTTGACATGGCAAAAATGCTTTCATTGTGTCACTTGGTACAATGGTGAATGCTGCATGCTGCCTCTCTGGGAGTAGCATTCCTTGTGGTACCACTTTTCTCTTCGGCTTTAGAGTGCACCAGCTGTAATGTAAATTAAATTCTTTTCTGGGAATACTAACAGCTTGCTGGTGTGCTTCAGACTGACTGTAGATTATATTGCTGCAGTGGAGCAAAATATGGGATCATACAATTTGTTTTGATACTTCTTCCTTTTTTAAGTACTGATTTTCAATTCACCAGAGGTGCATATAAGAAAGAAAATGAATCTTGATGAGTTCACACAAGTATATATCACTCAGTAAGAGTACAATAGGTTTGAACATTCCTTTGGATGAGTTCTGCACTAAATGAGTTGCTGGAGTAATGGCAGACTCTTGATTTGGAATAAAGGATAATCTGCATATATTTAACAGTAGGAAAATCCTTCTTGTCTTTGGTATTTCATGTTTCTTTTAAATTTTTTTCTGTTTGTTCATTTTGATTGCTGCATTGTAATCGTGAATGAAAGCAGAAAAGCTGTTTCCAGTCACTAGCCAACTATATAAGTATACTTCATGGAATAAGATTTTTAAAAGTCTTTCAATGCTTTTATTGCAGTTACATAACTTGTAAAATACATCTGGTTTTACACATTATTTTTACAATGCCTTGGAGAAAGACACATTTCTAAGTTAACATCTGGTTCATAGTTTGTCATCTTACAAATATTTGCAAACAACATGTTGCATCCTGAGTTTTACACTGAGAAATGAAGGAGGCAACTAATAAAACTGCCACAGATCTTCCAATTTGCAGTAGAATTCTTCAGTGCTCTAGAGTGACATACATATATTTTTAAGGCATTTCTGTTTTAATGCTGAAAGAACAAAAGAAAACTGTCATCAGAAGAGAAGAATGTTAAACAAACATACATGAAAGTTAAAAAGTGGGTTTGTTTTTTTTTTTAATCCATTAAAAATATGAGATAAAATAGCTATCTGATGAAAGATAGCTAGTATTCTTGTGGGTATCTATACATTCATAATACGGATTGTAAAGAGATGAGGAGAAAAATCTACTTACTGTAAGAGTAAGCAACTCTTTTGACTCTTTCACAGACATAGCTTGCATTCTTCAAGAACCAAGAATAATATTCAACACAGTACCTGTAATGAGGAGAGCAGTACTTTGTAGCTTTTCATAAGCATAGCTGCATGGATGTACTGCTAATACTGAGCACGGAAATAAAAAGCTGAGTTGTGACCTCGATGGCCATTAAATATTAGACATTTAGGGGAAAAAAACATTGTCTCAGTCTTATTCACTTTGTTTCAGTACTAGAAACCAGATCAGGGGTTGATTGGTGCATGGGGCACCCATTTGGGTCTGAGTCAGCTACCGACTCTTAAAAATAAACATCAGTGATTGCAAATTGTTATTTTAAAAGAGCCTGATGGAGCATTTTAAGCAGAGAGAGAGAAACAAGTGCCAAGTTTTACCTCATGGCTTCCTTCCTGGAATGTCTTCTGTGACCAACACAGAGGCATAGCTGAAAAAACCTGCACAGCTCCATCACACAGGGATCGATCTTTTGAACTATAAGAGTGACAGGAGGTGAGGTCACATGGGACTCTTTGAGGATTGCCTGTGGACACCCTAGGGAAAAATGCAACTTTGAACTTGCTGAAATGCTTGTTCCATTGATTTCCTTGCAATGCCTTATCTGGGGTATGAGAAACATGCAGATTAATAATCTTATGTAGAGATCTTAAAGTCAAATCTGACTGAGGCAGATAATTGAGAAGGAAACAGCACAGAGACTGGCATTTGCTTGTGTGAAAGCACAAGTATACTGTTCAATTTATTATCCTTTAGCATTATTAGTTTGTTACTTAAATCCACTTCTCTTTCATTTACCACAAATGTAAGGAACAACTCTAATGATGCAATTTATTATTGTTACCTGTTTAGGTAGCCACTGAACCACTAGCTTGCCACAGTGCAATGCAAGACAAAGAGCAGAAATGTACATTTATTGGTTTTGACATTTTATATATGCATGTGCTACTTTAATGAAAAACACTTCTAGTTCTACATCTGTCCTTACACCTACCTCCTAAATATGAATCCTAGATTAAATGTGACTCCTAGATTAACTATGACTGAGCTAATAAATGAACAGCTTCTTAATGCTCTTGCCATCGCTTTTTTTCCCACCTTGTTAACATATTAAACATTATCTATGCAGATGTCGTGGTTTACTCGCTGTCTTTCCATCAGTCTGTCAGTTTTCCCTTCTTGCTTCTAGTGGTGTGAATAGTCAACTAATTTCAGACCAATTTTTAGGGATGGGTTAAGATGCATTTCGTAAAGTGCATTCCCATGCACTTTATGAAAACTGACAAGTAACTGGAGGAAAGAAGGTCAGCTTTCTCCTGCACTGAGAATAATTTGCCCATTTTACTATTTGTTTGCCAGAAGCCAGTTCATTAATGAACATTTTTTCCTTCAAGTGACCGCCATGATAGTATTTTCACTTGAAAAGAATGCAGGGAAATGATGTACCTGAGGATGATCTCTCTATCTCTCTCTTTTGAGCCAACTAAAGGGAAAGTATCTAGTTTATACTACCCTTTGAAACTTCTACAGTCAGCAGCAAGAAATAAACATTTGCACATCAAACATTTCATCCCACCAGTAAATGCAGCTGCGCCAGACTGCAGAGAAAGCAATACTACAGAATAGGCGATGGCAGCATAGAAAAAAATCCTGAATTGCTATGTGATTTTTCTGTGACAATTACTACGCTTCTTCAGACTCCTTTTCTGTTATAGAAAAGAACACAAGGTGAAAACTGACAAAATTGAGAAAAGGTAAGGGGAAATTGAAGCTTTTTTCAGGGCTTTTCATTATATTAAGAGAAAAACCTAACGTCTGCCGTATCTTTGTCTTCTCCAATATTTTATCTGTCACACATCATATTGCACCTTAGCTAACAGTTACATTGCTATAGGTTGGAATTGAAGGAGTTGGTAGAAAATAAAAATGTAATTCTATGATTCTATGGATATATACAGTATGTTCATGTGAACCTGAGGAAGAATATTTTCACTGTGAGGGTGTCAGAGCACTGGAATCAACTGCCCAGGGAGGTTGTGGAGTCTCCCTCTCTAGAAATACTCAAACATTGTCTCTATGCGTTCCAGTGTGATCTGCTCTAGGTGGTCCTACTCTGGCAAGGAGGCTGGACCAGATGATCTTTCGAGGTCCCTTCCAGCCCCTGACATTCTATGACATTCCATGCTAAAAGGTATATTTAATAACAGGGCTCTAAGGAGGAGATGCTGTGTTACTGGGACATTTTGGGTCCCTGCAGTGAAGCCATCCAACATGCAAGCTGTCACAACTGACCCTGGGGAGCTGCATGCACAGGCTTGTTGTTCCCTGCATACAAGAATACTTCTACAGGGATGTCTCCCCTGTGTCACCTTTCTGGAAAGTGAGGAACGTTCTTGCAAACACCATGCTGGGGCACTGAAGAGATAGCCAGAGACCAGGCTGTGAGAGGGCACATTTTGCATGACAGGACTACCTCACTCACATAACATTTATTGGCATAGAGGAGCCTAGATGTGCAGAGAAGGTAGCTGCAGTGTGATTGTCACTGTTTTTTCTGTTTGTGTAACCAGCAGCAGATTTGGTTGTGCATAGGTAAACTGCCTTGCCTGCAGAACATAATCTCCTCAGACAGTGCAATTGCATTTCCAGGTTCACATGTCCCACATGCTTTATAGATTTGGGCCATCTTATGTCATGTGATAGGAGAGGTTCCAGAGGTTAAATTTGGACTAATGAAGTTCTGTTGAAATAAGCTTGAGCTGTCTAGTGCTGACAAGAAATTTAATATAAAATGGCATTCATGAGCAGGAGGAAAATAAAGGCAATGCCAACTTGAAAGAGATCACTATGAAACTATTTATCTTATTCCAGTGCTTGCCCAAAGTAGAAGGTATCACAGAGGAGTATCAGGCTGATGCTTGCAGCTCTCAAACTCAAGGGCTAAATCAAGAGCCAATTGTGTGTCAAAAGCACTACATAAACATCAGGCATAATTAGTCAGGGACAGGCAACAGTGAACCCTGTTTTTCTTATCTTAGTAGCTTTGCATAAATGTCATTAGGCTTTGTCCACGTCATAGAATTTGACACACTGATTTTTTTTTTTGTCCACTCAATAGCAATTAAAAACTAATGATTTACAGCTGTAATAAACATTCTTCATGTTAATAACTGAATATCAGAACATGCAGCAATGAAGTTTTAATATAAGCTGTGCATGAAAAGGGACACAAAAGTTGATGTGAATAATTAAAACTTGCTAAAGGCCCCACTCCAATGAATTTTAAAGCTTCCATCCAAGTGGCTACTTACTGTCCTAACAGGTGTAATTGTCTAGTCCTTAACTCCAGCTTTGTGTTTTACCAGCAGAAATTCAGTTTTATCTAAATGTAAACTGAATGACTGCACTTTCAATTAGAGTTCATCTGTGTGTGAAAGAGAAATCAAATAAAGAAGCTGAAAGACAAACAAATTACTTTGGTTTTCATGTTTGACAATGCCTTAATTTTAAATGAATGCTGTGTTTACGTAATGCTGCATTTATTTAATGCAGAAAATCTCTTTCAATTAATGCTGTATTTAATTTTGTTTGAATTGGATAGTATACCCACATCATATGGCTGAAATTAAAGTTTCCAGTACTCATAGCAATTTTTTTTTCATCTCTTCTATAATAAATTTCTACTGTGAGATGTAGTTTTTGTATTCAATTCACAAGATTTGGACTTAAGTTTAATAAATAATTTGAAGTAGGCATTTATTCCAGGAATTTCTTCTCTACAGTTTTCTTTCCTATAAATTGAATCAGTCAAAAGAGGCCAGAAAATGCAGGAACCACAGATTTCTCCTCAGACCTTGTCTATTTGAAATCATTACTGTCACAGGTAAGTGAGTGACCAATTCTTGCTGCAGTAAACAGACTTCTCCTCTATTAATTCAATATCACATCTCTCTGACACTGAGATTAAACTTTGCCTTCAGCAAAAAGAAATTCTATGGCTACTGTGAATAATTAAGACTTAAAATCTCCCTCCCTGCATGGTCTAATAACATATTTGTGTATTTGATCAGCTGGCATCCACTTTTGTGATTTAAGAAATTATTTTTTGGCATAATGTCTCAGTCTTTAGGGCATGGTGGGTGCCCTTCATTGCTTTGTGTGCTGGTTTGAGCTAATTGGAATATTTTTTTTAATAGAGAAAATTATACTGTAGGCTGTGAAGGTAAAAACAATGGTGATGTCTACTTCACTCAGAGGCTTGCTGCAATGTTTAGGTATAAGAAAACCAAAACAAAAAGATAAAGAGTCTCTCGAGCTGGCAGTCTGGGTCACGAGGGACTTACTTGCTTACGGGCTGGCTTGCTGCTTGGGTCTTGGGCTAGCAGCTCTGGCTTCTCCTCTTGGCTGAATAACTTCACTAACCACTTTTCTTCTAATCCTCCCCAGCCGATCCTCCTTGCGTGTAAGCCAAACCTTGGGGTAAGGTGTGGGAGTGGGGAGAAGGTGGAACGGTGGTTGGGAGCCCCTCCTGGGGTCTCTGATTTCTGGGAGGGGAGTTGTGTGTCTGTATTACCTTAAACTTGTATATTTCTGTAAATATTCTTGTAAATACTGTATATATTTGCTTGTATATTGTGCTGAGCTGTAAATAGAGCTTCATCTCTTAACTTCCAGTCCGGGTCATTTCAAAGTGTGGGGGGGCGGGGAACTCCCAAACCATCACACTTTGCAGTCCCGCTGTTTGATTTAATTCCCCAATGCATGACTGATATGGGCAGGCAGACAGCCTTCGTCATGGTTTCTGATAGAGAGGCATTTAGTGACTCCATTCTATGAGCTCACTGAAATCCCTATTCCCCAGCATTTTCAGAGCTGGTTGCCTCCCAGTTCTAGGTTCTCCAGTATCTGTACTGGTCCACAACAAACAGCAACTGGCAAATGGACAAACACTATGGACTGGGTACTCAAGTCCAGTCACATACTCCAGTGACTTCCATTTGGCTGGTTGTTATTTCGTCCTCAAGTAGAAGTCACCCAGAGAAGATAAGACATGATGAGATCTTTGTGCAGAATTTTTGGTGGGTGCTAATTACCAGAACATGTCACTCTGCTCTCATTCAAGATAAGAAAGTCTAATTAATCTTAAATTCTGCTTTTCACTCCATCAAGAGTGTCAAGAAGTCAAATCATATTCATATTACATGACATTGGCGCATTTTCTTCATGCAATAAATACATGTCTTACAGCATGAGATGGGAACTCTGGTATTTTGATCTCTCTAAATAGCAGTAAATGAAGAGAAAAATTTAAAAAGTTTTCCTATCTCCATGATTCAAAAAGCTTCTTAACATCAAGAACTGCTCCTTGACTCAGTCCCAGTGAGTCTTGGTCACTAGATCCTGTGTCAAACTTTGTTTTTCATGGTCAGCATTTTATCTCTGATATCAGTATTTATTTCTGAAAGTGGGTGCCCCACTGAGTTGTATGCTATCAAATGCTTTCTTTTCTAAGAGACTGAGTTAAAAAGAAAAATTTGAAAAGGAAACTATGACAATAAACCCAATATATGCTCATAAACGCAGGCAACAGAACAGGGCTGGTAGCTGTGAAAAACCTGTTCACAATCAGCAAAAGCTACAAAAAGCAACACACCCAAACAACCTTTTAACACATCCAGGGTTGGTAACTCAACCACCTCCAGGGGCTGCCCATTCCAATTCCTTTCAATCGGGAGATATAATACATGATATTTTAGTTTGGAATGAATTAAATTTAAGACTGTGCAATAATCAATCTATGTTAAAACCGACATAAAATTTACATATTTTCATTCTATCAGTACAGTAGAATCTACATTTTTACTATGTGATTGTAGATAATTCACAAGCACAGAAGCAGTCCCTTAGACATTTTGTACTTTCATACATACAAATTAAGCCATACCAATTAAATGCACATTGTTTCTGCATGCACACTGATACACTTTCAATCATACTACCAGTTTTGCTGCATAAGGTGCAGCTACTTACGGGTAGCTGAGTAAAGTTTCAGTGACACACCAGGCTTGTTTGGTGGCAAAGGAGGTGCTGAGGAAGATGAATCTAAAGGAGGAAAGAGAATATAATTTGCCTTCATATCTTTAAAAAAGAAAAAAAATTAATAACACCAACAAAACAACAACAAAAAAAAGATCTGAATCCCAGACCACTAATAAATGTTTACATGGATATCAATGTATACATGTATTCTACATTTACAGTTGTTTCTGTAGATACTATTTCACAGTTCATAAATGTATCGATTGACATACTTTATTATCCCAGTCTCATCTCACCTGGCTCTGTTTGCATCAGGTTGCTGGTTTCTCGAGGAGACATTGTCTGTGTCCAAAATGTGTTGGTGTCAGCTATGGGAACAGAGAGACGCACACACTTCGTGTCATTCAAGATATTTGTTGTATCTGTCTAGTGAGAAGAATTGTTCTATATGAGACAGCTCAGCAGCCAGAGTCCCTCACACAATATTTCCAGTGTCAAATAAAAATGTCAAGTTGAAAAAGGAAGGATAAAAGATAGATCTTGAGGAGACACTGAGTTAAGGAAATGGAAGATTTGAAGATGTGTTTTGCTGGAGGCCAAGAGAAGCAGCTCTGTTTTGGTTTTTCACAGACCTCCTCACAAAATCTGGAGTAAATGTGTGTCAGAAGTGTCCATGAAAAGCAAGATTCAGTTTTATTTTTTTCTTCCAAAGGATATGAAACCACAGGGTGGGCATGATTTTTTTTTTTTTTTTTTTCTCCCTGCAATAAAGAAATCAACTCACTAGTGACCCAGAACAGGTCTCCCAGAAAGGCCTCCCAGCCTCCAGCTCGAAAGATGCAATTTCAGCTTTTGTCCAAATCCCCCCACTAGGGGGGTAAGGTAGTGTCAGTCCTTGCCACACTCACGCGTGCTGGGCTGCAGGGCTGGGGACAGGGCTAAGCTCCTCCCAGCAGTTGGAGGGGGAACGGCTGTGCCTCGTGGTCTGGAATCATCTAGATGTGGGGGAGGAAATCCGGATCCTTTTGCTCCAACTGTCTTTGGCCACGGTGGGAACCTCGTGGCGGGGATTTCCTGCCCTTTCTGGGCAAAGACAGGAATCCTGGTAGCTACAGCAGAACAAGAGGCAAAAACAGAAGGAGGGCACCAGCAATGTGCTGTGGATGCTAGTGCCCCATGGCAGCAGAAAGCATAAAACACAAGCAGGCATTAATATCAAAACACATGAAATCTCATCTACTTCAGCCTGGCAGGTGAGTGGCCACTTCTGTGTTTCACTAAAAATACAGACACATGGGGAGTGTCAATAATTCGCCCAATTTTGATAACATTTTGGTGCATATGCTTTCAGGAACAAACCAAGAAACTAAAATCTTCCTGCGAACTGATGGTGGTTGGTTTTCCACATAAATTATTTTTTGCTTCCTAAAATGCTTCATTAGAGAGAGGTGAAAGCTCATGTCTGTGTGGAGGCAAGCAGGCAGGTACTGGAGGACAGAAACTGGAATTTGGAGAGTGATTACATTTTGAGGCTGGAATGACAGTTGGGGCAGGATGGGATAGAAAGGTCAGTATGTGGTTAAGAAAATCAAAAGAGCTTACAAAAAAAAGACAGCAGACTGGCTAGAGAAAATGTGGAGATTTTGTGGTGGAGAGTTGCAGCTGCAGAGATGAGGAAGTGTAAAGTCAAGGTATGAATTCATTTTGGCTTCTACTACAAGCAAGTGTGAAGCTTTACAAAATAAGGCAGACTCTCCTATTATGTAGCTCTGCAGTGAAGATAAATGCATAGAAGTTTATGAAATGCCTGGGTACTCACAAGTGAATGTCACAGAAAGTCAAAGATGGAGAAAAATGAAGAAAAAAAGGACAATAAAATGGAGTGGGAATAGTTTTACATATAAATATACATACATATAAAAATATTTTTATATGTTTTTAATAGATTTGTATATATTTATTTTTAAAACAACTGTATTTTTTTTCCTCTTCTCTGCCTTTTTAGATTTTAATTTTCTTTTTTAATTAAAACATATTTTCACAACATTTTTTTCCCTATCCTTCCCCTATTCAGTGCAGCACTGCCCTGGTCTTCTGCTGTTTTGGGCAAACTTCTATCTTACTCTGTAATTGTAGTTCAACATCATAGTGCTGCACAGCAAAAACATATACTCCCTTGTGAAGACATTAATCAAGGAGAACATAAATTAGGTCTGACTTTATTTGCTTACACTTTGAAGTCCACACATGCTCTGTTGATGGATCCAGTGTTTTGTTTGAGTCTTCCTGCAATTTCATGAAACTTGAAAAAATCGAATCTAGGTGTTTTGAGGTACAAGAAGATGGGGTTAGAATGCTCACCATCCAGCATATTTCGTGTAAGGCAAAGGAAATAAGTTAGCTTCTGATATTACAGCTGTTGTCTTTTAAAATTAATGTCATTTTCAGAAAAAAAACCCAACATTTTTTTTTTCTTCCTTAACCAGGAGAGAAGCATCCCACAGCTTTCAGCATAATCAACCTTGCTGCTGGATTCACTATCTTCCTGTTTCAGTCAAGCATTGAAAATGAGAAATAATCATGGGCAGCAATAAGAGGTGAGCATCTGGAGTGGAGCTCAACCCAGGAAAGCAGTTTTGGGTGAAGGAGCCCTGCAGTACACTGCCTGAATATATTCAATCCCTTTCTGAAAGCAGCTTATGTAAAGGCAGGAGGAAATTGATGCTGAGGGCTAAGGAATATACCCACTCAGATTCAGAGCATCAGGGAGCCTCCCCAGTCCAAAACTGAATTCTGCCAAATCTCTCTTCCCATTAAGTTTTGTTTGACCCTCAGCTAGAAGACTTTGTAGCCAGTAATTTAAAAACATGAATATTTTACTTAGATTTGCAATATTACACAGCATAAAATAATTTTTTAAAATCTAATGACAATAAAATATAATCATGTGCATATTAGTGTGCAATAATAAAAACACTATTTAATATTTTAAGAAATATTTTTACATTATGAGGATGGAGTATTCGTTGCAAGTGTTCCTTGGATGTGGTTTTCATTGCTGTTTCTTTTATTCTCCAGAATGTACTTACCCAGGTCAGAAGATGTGTTACTAGAAAATGTGTAATTAACAACAGGAGACTTTTCTAGTAGTTCCCAAAAGTCAGACAGATTTCTCCCTGCAAACAGAAATGCTTACAAATATGGAGAAAGACTTTGATGAGGATAAACAGGGCAATATTTTGAAATGGGTTTTTCACTTTTACCTGTCTGTCCTGTCATCACACAAATGTAGATACAATCAGAATCGTTGCTCTGACGCACTGAAAGGCAAAGGAATATGTAAACCAGGTCATTGTTACCAGTTTTCATTACATGGTATTATCATGAACAGTTGAAAACACAAACACAAAATGGTATGCAGCTAAGCTGGCCAAGTATTTTCCTTCTGATCTGATTTTTGCCAAAACCTTGAACCAGTGTCAAATACAAGTGCTGTTCACAGGGGAAATATTTTTACCATTTAGAATTTTAATGAGGTAAGTATTTTTAGATTAAAAAAAAAATATCTTCAGATAATAAAGCCCATAATTATTATCCAGGATTCACAATTCACCCAAATAACAATATTTAATAATTGACCGATCTTTCAAGCAAAACATAGCTGATCATAGAAACGTGTATCTCTATGTTACTTATAGAGATGTTAAATCACAATCACAGAATGGTTTAGGTTGGAAGGGA
Source organism: Semnornis frantzii (assembly GCA_013399775.1). Lineage (NCBI taxonomy): Eukaryota > Metazoa > Chordata > Aves > Piciformes > Ramphastidae > Semnornis > Semnornis frantzii. The sequence goes on along the minus strand of VWYK01044152.1, from coordinate 5,588 downwards.
CCTCAAAGATCATCTAGTTCCACCCCCCCACCATAGGCAGGGACACCTCCCAGTGGAACAAATTGCTCAAGGCTTCATCCAACCTGTCCTTGAACGCCTCCAGGGAGGGAGCATCCACAGCGCCCCTCGGCAACCTGTGCCACTGTCTCACCACCCTCACTGGAAAGAACTTCTTCCCAACATCTAGTTTAAATCTACCCTCTCCCAGCTTAAACCCATTACTCCTCATCCTGTCATTACAAATACATATCTTATTCCTCTAAAGAGACTTTATTCACAACTTCAGTCCATGCTTTACAACAGAAATGCTGGTTAGTAGGAACAAGAAGATCTTTCCATGTTTGTTTCTATGTCAGGAGTGAATCAGACAAATAAGACAATGGTAAATGTTAAAAGGAAATGCAAACCTGAGAGAATAGAACTGGATTTGAAAATTTCTGTGAGATAACTGGTGGAATTTCCAATAATATCAACAAGTAAAGCTGTAAAATCTGGACAACAAAACAGAGAAAGGTTATGAATCACAGAGTCACAGCACATTAGTGGTGGGAAGCAACCTCCAGAGATCACCAAGCCCAAGCTCCCTGCCAAAGCAGGATCAGCTAGAGTAGTCTGCACAGGAATGCATCCAGACGAGTTCTGAAAATTCTATCATCTACACTAAGTCAAAAAAGAAATCACTTATATATGATCATATTTAGGTATCTGCTTGTACATGACAAATGTACAGTATTTTGAAGTTTAAAATGTTCCTGTTGAAGGAGATTGCACTCAAACCACTGGAATACTCTGCAGAAGTATCTTCTCAAAAATTATATCCAAAATAATACCAAATATGCATAAAAGTAAAGTTAAATGGAATTTATCTGTTCAGATGAACAATTTAAAGTAGCACTCTATTTAATCTGCATAAATATAGAAAGAGATCCAAAGCTTCTAGTTTTTGCCTGCACTAACTTCCCATCTACCATGTAGGACCTTCCACGAGGCATCTGATTGTCTCTTCTGGGGTCTGCTTAAAACATACCCACGTTGTTGTCAGCTCAAAAATGGCTAATGGTGGTGAGATGCTACAGCTTTTTCATAAAGGGCAGTGACAGACATGAGCCCTGTGTTGCACTCTGGATTTTTACTAGTTGGGAAGATGCTGTAATCAAGACATTATGGACTGGGGACTGAAAGACTAAAATTTCCCCCATTTTCCTCCAAGGCAGACTGAGTTCTAATGCAGTAAGGCTTGTGAAATATGTGGTTCCAGAAAAAATGCCACAGAAGCCATCATGTGTATGTGGTCATCACAAGCATCTTAGAGGATACAGGTTCTGGTACCTAGCTGTTGAGCTATTCTAAATAGCTTACACTAACCAGACACAAAATCCAAGCTCTCAGATCCATCTTGGAATGCCAAATACTTAGCGATCAGGGATAGGAATGGGATTTATAAGTGAAGGATGCACCCAATAATATTTTACATTCCACTAAACAGCTCTATGAAAATGTTAATTCTTGGGTTTTTTCACTCCTACTAAGCTCATTGAAGTTACTGGAGTCTACTGATGCAGAGAAGCCCTTGTTCATCTCCATGGGCTTTCTCAGAAGAGGGAAAAGGGGTTAAGACAGTGTATCAGGCACTGCCAGGTTGCTTCTCCTGTGCTGCTTTTTTATATTCCAAAGAAGAGGGGGGTCTCTCCACTAGAGAAATCATGTTGGTCACTTGAATGATGGCTCCATCCCAGACTGCTCATCTGGTTGCAGCCATCTAGGACTCCGTTCACTGAGTCTCCTTCAGGGTTTAGAGCTTCCACTTGTCATGAGTTATGGCTGCTGACCTCAGGATGGCAATGCTACTCAAGAGGATGAAGTCTGTAGAATTCAGGCTGCAGCTTTCGACTCCAAAGAAAATAATTCAGCTTAAGCACATAAAATTGCCAACCTCTCCTGTGTACCAACCTGTCAAGTCATTTGTCACATTGTTCAAACAGTAGCAGTAATGCACAGGGAACTTGCCGGGGTCGACATTTTTAACATTAGAAACTGTAGGGAGAGACAAAGAAAAATCAGTGTCTGGGTGTGCAGGGAGTGTAAGAGAAACTGCTCCTGCATGAAGCTGAGACACTCACTGTTATAAATGGTGACTGACACTTTGTGGAAGGCAAAGGAGCTGTAAGATGTGACGCTCAGCAAAGAGAAGAGCTTTTTGGTACCTGCAGAAATACATGCCCATGTAATTAGTGGTTGGAACAAACTAGGAGAACAGCATGTTTTGACTCTATTTATTTAATTTCTGAAGGACTCCTGAGGTGCCAGACTCATTTTTTTCTCATTTTGACTGAGGGATCATTTGTATTGCTGCTTCCTTGCCTTTTTTTTTTTTCTTTTTTTTCCTCTTTCATTTTTTAAATTCAAAACCCACACTGGATTATAAAGTGCTTTCTGAAGGCATCCCAAAAGGAATTGTATTGTGTCTATATATAAACACAGCCTAATTTCTAAATTCTTGGGGGCAGACAGTTATCTGCATTGTAAATCCACAGGGTTCACATGCTCCTAGAATCAATTCTGGAGCTGGTGCCCTGCATTCAGAGCTCCTTCTGCTGATGTTGTTAGCCCTTTGTCCCAGTGACTGTCAGGCTGACAGCCTGTATGACTTGCCCTACCCTGGCCCCTTACCTTTGAGGGTTGTGTTCAGCATATTGTTCACCAGCTCTGTCAGGTTAATAGCGGCCAGATCCAGAGACTTTGCTGGCAACTCTGAAAAAGAAGGGGACTCTGACCACCTGTCTGTGTAAGCAGAGAGCAAAAAGGCCATTAAACCCCTTTCGGAAACCCAGAATTATAGAATCATTGATGTTGGACAAGACCTCTAAGATCGTCAAGTCCAACACTTCTGACGTACCGCAAAAATCTTCTAGAAAAGGAAAAGCAAAATGAATAGATTATGTATTGGAGTGCACTGAAAAGCCTGTGCTGAGAAAATAAAAATGTCAGGGGTGCAATGAGGAGCCTGAAAACAGGAAGTTCAAGTGGGTAGTGAAATTGTAGGCCAAGATTTAGGTCAGGCTTTATGTCCCCTGGTCCCTTGAGCTTGCCTTTGAGCAGGTTGCTGGGGAGGAGAGACAGGCCCTTGGTGCCCTCTCATGCTGGGCAATGGGTATTTAGCACCAAAAGAACAGTAGATCTCTCCTTGCAGATCACGAATGGAGGAGAAAGTGTCTAGAAAGTATTCTCCCTTCCCCAGTGCTACATGGAACTGGGATGAAAACACGGATTTTAATTTTTTTTTCATCTGCCTTGGAGGCTATACTGCTACAACAGAATAAATTGACTGTAGCTGAATCACGCTTCTTATTTTAGCATATTTTCTTCTTGTTGATGTTGCTTATTTATTTTTTCCAAATCAAATTTTCCCAAGATGTTCTTTTGCTTCCCTCCCACAAAGCCATGAAGAGGCAGAGCAGTGTGTCTGAGAAGGAAGGTCTGTGTGTACTTGACAGAGACAGGGAGAGGGGGAGAAAAAAAAAAAAATCAGATCAGGATGGAAAAAGAACAGAAAACTGGATGAGAACAGAATCAAATTTGGGGAGAAATACAATTTTGCAATTACATAAGCGTTATTTTTAACTAATTCATACCCAAGTTGCTGAAAGTAGGACTCGTCCACAGCATATAGAAAGGGAAGAAAAAAAATAAAAGGAAGGAGCTAGGAAGGAGAGAAAGGGGGTAAAAAACACCAAACAACATGTTAGATTTCTGGAAGGACACAGGTTAAACTGGCCAGGGACTTGGTTAAGCCCTGGACTAAAGGAGGAGTCCTTGCAGCATTGGTGGGTTGTCTCCTCTCCCTGCAGGAGAAAGGTCAGTCTACTGACACCTCCATGCCCAGCACGGTGCCTCCCATGCCCCTTAACACCCATGCACAGTCTCCTGACATACTGCTTGTTACCTGCGGTAGCCAGCACTGCCACTTGCTTCTCTCTCTTCTCTCTTCTTATGCATGAAGCTGTGAAGTGAAGAAAGAGANTCTCCTTGCAGATCACGAATGGAGGAGAAAGTGTCTAGAAAGTATTCTCCCTTCCCCAGTGCTACATGGAACTGGGATGAAAACACGGATTTTAATTTTTTTTTCATCTGCCTTGGAGGCTATACTGCTACAACAGAATAAATTGACTGTAGCTGAATCACGCTTCTTATTTTAGCATATTTTCTTCTTGTTGATGTTGCTTATTTATTTTTTCCAAATCAAATTTTCCCAAGATGTTCTTTTGCTTCCCTCCCACAAAGCCATGAAGAGGCAGAGCAGTGTGTCTGAGAAGGAAGGTCTGTGTGTACTTGACAGAGACAGGGAGAGGGGGAAAAAAAAAAAAATCAGATCAGGATGGAAAAAGCACAGAAAACTGAGATGAGAACAGAATCAAATTTGGGGAGAAATACAATTTTGCAATTACATAAGCGTTATTTTTAACTAATTCATACCCAAGTTGCTGAAAGTAGGACTCGTCCACAGCATATAGAAAGGGAAGAAAAAAAATAAAAGGAAGGAGCTAGGAAGGAGAGAAAGGGGGTAAAAAACACCAAACAACATGTTAGATTTCTGGAAGGACACAGGTTAAACTGGCCAGGGACTTGGTTAAGCCCTGGACTAAAGGAGGAGTCCTTGCAGCATTGGTGGGTTGTCTCCTCTCCCTGCAGGAGAAAGGTCAGTCTACTGACACCTCCATGCCCAGCACGGTGCCTCCCATGCCCCTTAACACCCATGCACAGTCTCCTGACATACTGCTTGTTACCTGCGGTAGCCAGCACTGCCACTTGCTTCTCTCTCTTCTCTCTTCTTATGCATGAAGCTGTGAAGTGAAGAAAGAGACTGAGAAGCAATTTGCCCTGTTGAGATACCAAGCAACTCTCTGTTGAGCTCTTTTCCTGGGTTACTTTGCTGCTGTCATTCATTCTATGTCAGAAACTGAGGTACATCAGCACTACAAAGCCAGCCACCAAATATCCACAACAGCTGACAGGATAAGGATTCCCTAAAAGACTTATAAAGTCTTTTAGATGTTGGCTAAAGAAAGAAAGTAGGTTAAATATCTGAGTTTTCACCCTTAACTTGAGAATTAAAAATGAAAATAGCAGCAAAATGTTGTAGAGCTGTGCACTGGGCTTGCACACAACATTAACTGCAAGGTGCAGAGTATAACATAGAAAATCTAAGCGAACTTTCACAGGCTGTGTGCATGTTATTCAGAGCAGCCATTTAATGGAGTACTCTTCTCAAGAGCTGTGTTGCAGAAGGAAGCTGGCCTCAGGAGGTTAGACTAGCTTCCTGGGGTTGCCTCAGTCACCTGCAAGGGCAAGGTGCACAACCATACTTTAGACACTGCAAGACCAGCAGTAGACTGCAGGAGTTCGGTGCTTAGGTTTCCTATCCCACCAAAGAAGAGCTGATTGCCTCCAAAGAGTAATCCAGAAGGCTTCCCAAATGAGCCAGTGCTACCAATTCTAAACATCCATGGCCCTCTGGAGCTTCAGCACCTCAGTCCTCTTGTGAGAGCTGGTGGTGAGGAAGACTCACTTCAGTGGTGTGCTGGTTTGAA